>JAREIK010001289.1:57303-117816 GCA_029783825.1 Sapria himalayana
ATCCGAACTGCTCAGGTTAAAAGAACCAAGAGAAATTATAATCTAAAATGTTTTGTAATTTTATTTTCGGGTGGCTCTTTTTGGACCGTTGAACTGTTCATCATCTCTCTCTTCTCTCTGTGCGATTTATCGACTATTATTGTGCTACATCTATAAAGACCTTTCTGTTGCTTTAATTATAATGCATAAGCATTTTCTGGTGGGATTTAGTCGTCGTATTGAGTGTTACGGAACCAAGTTATTTTCGTTATATTTCTCATTTTTGATTATATCATTGATGGTGGTGAATTTGGATTATAGATATATATATATATTACTGTTTTCATATGTTTCTGTGTTTCTAAATCTCATCTCACTACCGTGTGAAGCACAATTGCCCAGCAATTTATATTGATACCGGGTTTATGGATCGATTGTTTAGGGGTTTTGATTCTTAGGAGTTTAGCAATTTATGTTTTTAGGCATTTAGTGGTAATTAGGTTTATTTATATAATAACAAAAAAAAAATTTTATTTTTTTTAGATTTTCAAAGTTTATAACCTTTGAAAATAAAATAATTTTTAAAATCTTTTGAAATGTTAATACCATCTATAATTATATTAATATTATTAATTATATATCATATAAATTCAATATAAATAATTTTAATGATAGATATTATAATAATGATCAAAAATTAAATTAATAAACTATTATTAATAATATAAATATTAATTAAAATATATTTACATAACACAAAATGATTCAAAATCAAATCAAAATATATTAGAAATAATAATATTTAATTTTCAAATATTTGTTTCTTTTTATAAGCTCAAATTTTTTATAATTTAAAAATAAATTATTTAAATAATATTTGCCTCACTCGAAATTTATTTTGTAATTAATTTTTCTAAAAAATTAAACGATAAATAATTAAAATGTATATTTAAAATTATAATAAATAGAAATAAAAATGAGATTTATTATTTATTAAGTAGTATATAGCTGTTAAAAGGATTATGTATTTAGGGGTTTCAGGGTTTATGAGCTTACTGATTTAAGTAAGTAAGCATTCAATGATCTATAGGTTTTATTTTAAAAATGAAATAACAAAAAATTTATTTTTGTTATATTTTCTCATTTTTTAAGGTTATAACCTTTGAAAATATAATAATTTTTAAATTTCTTTTCAAAAGTGAATACAATATATATTATAATAATCATAAATATTATATATCATATAAATTCAATATAAACAATTTTATTGATATATATTCTAATAATTTTCAAAAAATTAATTAAAAATCTATTATGAATAAGATTGATATTACTTAAAATAAATATCAAAACCTAAAATGATTCAAAGCAAAGCAAAATATATCACAAGATAATAAATATTTGTTTTTAAATTTTTATGATTTTTATAAGCTTATCTATTTTTTGATGAAAAATATTTTAATAAATTATATTTTCAACTCATAATTTATTTTATAATTAATATATTATTAAAATAAAAAACTAAGCAATCAAAATTAATTTTTTAAATTATAATGAAAACAAATAAAAATGAGATTTATTAATTATTATTTTGGGTATACCGGTTTAAAGGATTATATATATAGGGGTATCGAGATTTTGTAGTTTAGTGATTTAAGTGCTTAGACATTTAGTGGTGTATAGGTTTTATTTTAATAATGAAATAACAAAAAAAATTATTTATTTTTATTTTTTGACATTTTAAATGTTATAATCTTTGAAAATATAATAATTTTAAAATTTTTTTCAAAAGTGATTACAATATTTAGTTATAATAATCATTATATTTCTATATCATATAAATTCAATATAAACATTTTTATTGAAAAATATTCTAATAATGATTAAAAAATAAATTAATAATCTATAATTATTAAGATAGATATCAATTAAAATATAATTAAAAACCTAAAATGATTCAAAAACAAAGCAAAATATATTACTATATACTAATTTTTTGTTTTGAAATTTGTTTGTAAAAATTTATCTATATTTTTTTTGATGAAAAATAATTTATATAAATTATATATGTTTAACTCATAATTTATTTTGTAATTAATATTTATATAAAAATATACAAATAAATTAATTAAAATGAATATTTAAAATTATAATAAAAAAAATGAGTTTTATTATTTATTATTTAGGTTATACCAGTTTAATTTAAATTAGATCTATCTAACTAATAATTAATTTTGTAATTAATATTTCTATAAAAATAAATTGATAAATAATTAAAATAAAAATTTAAAATTAAACTGAAATAAAATTAAAATGAAATTTATGATTTTTTATTAATGTATACCAGTTTAATTGTTTAAGTATTTAGAGGTTTTGTCATTTAGGAGTTTAGGGATTTATGTTTTTAGGCATTTAGTGGTTTATAGGTTTTATTTAAATAATAAAATTACAAAAAAAAATTGTATTTTTGTCTCATTTTCATAGGTCATAACCTTTTAAAATATAATAATATTTAATATTTTTTGAAATGTGAATATAATATTTAGTTATAATAATATTATTAATTATATATCATATAAATTCAATTTAAACAATTTTATTCCTAGATATTATAATAATGATCAAAAATTAAATTAATAAACTATTAATAATAAGATAAATATTAATCAAAAAATATTTACAAAACCCAAATTGATTCAAAATTAAATTAAACTATATTACTTAATAATAGTTTTTAATTTTTAAATTTTTACTTATTTTATAAGCGTAAATACTTTTATTGATTAAAAATAAATTATTTAAATTATATTTCTCGCACTCATAATTTATTTTGTAATAAATATTTCTATAGAAATAAACTAATAAATAATTAAAAAAATATTTAGAATTATAATAAATAGAAATAAAAATTAGATTTATTAATTATTAAGTAGTATATAGCGGTTTAATGGTTTATGTATTTAGTCATTACGAGGTTTAGGAGTTTAATGATTTAACTATGTATGCATTTAGTGGTTATAGGTTTTATTTAAAAAATAATTAAACAAAAAATGTATTTTTATTATTTTTTGATATTTTCAAATGTTATAACCTTTGAAAATATAATAATTTTTAAATTTTTTTCAAAAGTGAATTCAATATTTTGTTATATTAATCATTATATTTATATTTCATATAAATTCAATATAAATAATTTTATTGATAAAGATTCTAATAATGATCAAAAAATAAATTAATAATCTATTATTAATAAGATAAATATGAATTAAAATATAATTACAAATCCCAAAATGATTTAGAAGGAAAGCAAAATATATTACTATATAATAAATTTTTATTTTGAATTTTTTTTTCTTTTTATATGTTTATCTATATTTTTTGATGAAAAAGAATTTATATAAATTATAATTGTCTAACTCATAATTTATATTGTAATTAATATTTAATAAAAATAAACGAATAAATAATTAAAATGAATATATTAAATAATAATGAAAAAAATAATATTGAGATTTATTATTTATTATTTAGGGTATACCTGTTTAAAAGAATTATCTATTTAGCATTTTCGAGATTTCATAGTTATTGACTTAAGTGTTTACGCATTTAGGAGTTTATAGGATTTATTTAAATAATAAAATAACAAAAAAATTATTTTTGATATTTTCTCACATTTTCAAAGCTTATAACCTTTGAAAATATAATAATTTTAAATTTTTTTAAAAATGTGAATACAATATTTAGTAATAAGAATCATTATAATTATATATAATATAAACTAAATATAAACAATTTTATCAATATATATGATATCAATTATCAAAAAAAAATTAATATGTTATTATTAATATGATAGATATAAATTAAAATATAATTGCAAAACCTAAAATTATTCAAAATCAAAGTAAAATTTATTACCAAATAATGATTTTTGTTTTTTACTTTTTGCTTCTTTTTATAACCTTATATTTTTTTTGATTAAAAATAAATTATTTAAATTATATTTAAGGTTTACGAGTTTAAAGTTTTAAGTGTTTGGGGGCTTTTGTGTTTAAGAGTTTATAGATTTAAGTGTTTAGGCATTTAGTGGTCTATAAGTTTTATTTAAACAGTGATATAACAAAAAATTTTTTTTTATTTTTTTTTGTAATTTTTAAAGGTTATAATCTTTGAAATTATAAAAATTTCTAAATTTTTTTCAAATGTAAATATAATATTTAGTTATAATAATCTTAATAGATATAAGTCATTTAAATTCAATATATATAATCACATTGCTAGATATTATAATAATGATCAATAAATAAATTAATAAACTATTATTAATAGGATAGATATTATTTAAAATATATTTGCAAAATCTAAATTTATTCAAAATCAAAGTATATATTACTAAATAATATTTTTTTTGATATTTTGCTTTTTTTATAAGTTTATATTTTTGTTATTAAAAATAAATTATTTAAATTATATTTGTTTTCCTCATAATTTATTTTGTAATTTATAATTCTATAAAAATAAACAAATAAATAATTAAAATAAATAAATTAAAATAAATATTTAAAATTATAATGAATAAAAATAAAATTCAGATTTATTATTTATTATTCAGGATATATAGGTTTAATGGTTTAAGTATTTAGGTGTTTTTGGGTTTAGTCATTTAAGTGTTTATGCCTTTGGTGATTTTATCTAATTTTTGAAGGTTATAACCTTTGAAAATATAATAATTTTTAATATATTTTAAAATGTGAATATATGTTTAGTTATAATAATCTTGATAATTATATATAATTTAAAATCAATATAAATAATTTTAATAATAGATATTATAATAATAATCAATAAATAAATTAATAAACTATTATTAATTAGAATGATATAAATTAAAATATAATTACAAAATCTAAAATTATTCAAAATTAAATTAAAATAAATTACTAAATAACAATATTTCGTTTTAAAAATTTTGCCTCTTTTTATAATATTATATTTTTTTGATTAAAAATAAATTATTTGATTTATATCCATCTCACTAATAATTTCTTTTGTAATTAATATTTCAATAAATATAAAATGATAAATAATTAAAACAAATATTTAAAATTATAATGAATACTAAGAAAAATGTGATTTATTATTTATTTTTTAGAGTATGCTAATTTAAAGGCTTATGTATTTATGGGCTTCGGGGTTTAGGAGTTTAGTCAATAAGAATTTAGGTATTTTGTGGTTTAAAGATTTTATTTAAAAAATCTAATAACATAAAATTTATTTTTTTATTTTTTCTTATTTTCAAAGGTTATAACCTTTTAAAACTTAATAATTTTTAAATCTTTTTAAAATGTGAAAATATTATTTTGTTATAATAATCTAAATAATTATATATTATGTAAATTCAACAAAAATAATTTTTTATAGATTGTATGATGACGATAATAAAATAAATTAATAAACTATTATTAATAAGATAGATATTAAATAAAATTTATTTGCAAAACCTAAAATGATTCAAAATCAAAGTAAAATATATTAATAAGATAGATATTAAATAAAACTATTATTAATAAGATTAAATATACAGGTTTAAAAGATTATATATTTAGGAGTTTTTTGGATTTAAGAATTTAGTGATTTAAGTGTTTAGGCATTTATTAGTTTATAAGTTTTATTTAAAAAATAAAATACAAAAAAAAAAATTTTTGTTATTTGTTCTCATTTTTGAAGGATATAACCTTTGAAACTATAACAATTTTCCAATTTTTTTTAAATGTGAATACTATATTTCGTTATGATGATTTTAATGATTATATATCATGTAAATTCAATATAATCAATTATATTGATATATATTATAATAATGATCTTACAAATGATTAATAAACAATTATTAATAAGATAAATATTGTTTAAAATATATTTACAAAACCTAAAATGATTCAAAATCAAAGTGAAATATTTTACTAAATATTAATTTTAAAATTTTAAATTTTTGTATCCATTTATAAGCTTATAAATTTTTTGATGAAAAATAAATTATTTAAATTATATTTGTCTCACTATTAATTTATTTTTTGATCTATATTTCTATAAAAATAAACTAATAAAAAATTAAAATGTATATATAAAATTATAATGAATACTAATAAAAATGAGATTTATGATTAATTATTTACTGTATACCTATTTAATGGTATAAGTTTATTGTAGTTTTGGGGTTAATGAGTTTATTGATTTATATGTTTACACATTTATAGGTGTTTAAAGGTTTTATTTAATCAATTAAATAACAAAAAATTTATTTTGTAATTAATATTTCTATAAAAAATAAACTATTAAAAAATTAAAATGAATATTTAAAATTATAATGAATACAAATTAAGATGAGATTTATGATTTATTATATGTGGTATACCAGTTTAATGGTTTGATTATTTAGGAGTTATGTCGTTTAAGAGTTTATTAATTTATGTTTTTAGGTATTTATTGGTTTATAGGTTTTATTTATATAATAAAAATAAATTTTTTTTTTTAGATTTTTTCTGATTTTCAAAGGTTATAACCTTTGAAAATAAAATAATTTTTATAATTTTTTGAAATGTGAATACTTTGTATAATTAATTAATCTTACTAATTATATATCATATAAATTCAATATAAACAAGTTTGATGATAGATATTATAATAATGATCAAAAATTTAATTAATAAACTATTATTAATAATATAAATATTAATGAAAATATATTTACATAACACAAAATGATTCAAAATCAAATCAAAATATATTACTAAATAATAATATTTAATTTTTAAATTTGTCCTTCTTTTTATAAGCTTATTTTTTTTATTAAAAATAAATTATTTAAATAATATTTGTCTCACTCAAAATTTATTTTGTAATTAATTTTTCTAAAAAATTAAACTATAAATAATTAAAATAAATATTTAAAATTATAATAAATAGAAATAAAAATGAGATTTTTTATTTATTAAGTAGTATATAGATGTTAAAATCTTAAGGTATTTAGGGGTTTCCGGGTTTATGAGCTTACTAATTTACGTAAGTAAGCATTTAATGGTCTATAGGTTTTAGTTAAAAATTAAAATAACTAAAAATTTAATTTTATTATTTTTTCTCAATTATTAATATTATAACCTATGAAAATATAATAATTTTTAATTTTTTTTCAAAAGTTATTACAATATTTATTTATAATAATCATAATAATTATATATCATATAAATTCAATATAAATAATTTTATTGATAGATATTCTAATAATTATCAAAAAATAAATTAAAAATCTATTATGAATAAGATTGCTATTACTTAAAATATAATATCAAAACCTAAAATGATTTAAAAGCAAAGCAAAATATATTAATAAATAATAATTATTTGTTTTTAAATTTTTATGATTTTTATAAGCTTATCAATTTTTGATGAAAAATAATTTTAATAAATTATATTTTTAACTCATAATTTATTTAATAATTAATACATATGTAAAAATAAAAAATAAACAATCATAATGAATTTTTTAAATTATAAAGGAAACAAATAAAAATAAAATTTATTAATTATTATTTTGGGTATACCGATTTAAAGGATTATCTATATAGAGGTATCAGGATTTTGTAGTTTAGTGATTTAATTACTTAGGAATTTAGTGGTGTATAGGTTTTATTTAAACAATAGAATAACAAAAAAAATATTACATTTGAAAATGTGATAATTTTAAAATTTTTTTCAAAAGTGAATAGAATATTTAGTCATAATAATCATTATATTTATATATCATATTAAATCAATATAAACATTTTTATTGATAAATATTATAATAATGATGAAAAAATAACTTAATTATCGATTATTAATAAGCTAGATATCATTTAAAATATAATTACAAATATTAAAATGATACAGAAGAAAAGCAAAATATATTACTATATAATTATTTTTTGTTTTGAAATTTTTTTATCTTTTAAAAAGTTTATTTATAATTTTTAGATGAAAAATAATTTATATACACTATATTTGTTTAACTCATAATTTATTTTGTAATTAATAATTATATAAAAATATACAAATAAATAATTAAAATGAATAATTAAAATTATAATGAAAATAAATGAGTTTTATTATTTATTATTTAGGGTATACCGGTTTAATTTAAATTAGATCTATCTAACTAATAATTTATTTTGTAATTAATATTTCTATAAAATAAACTAATAAATGATTAAAATAAAAATTTAAAATTAAACTGAATAAAAATTAAAATGAAATTTAAGATTTATTATTAATGTATACCAGTTTAATTGTTTAAATATTTAGAGGTTTTGTCATTTAAAAGTTTAGTGATTTATGTTTTTAGGCATTTAGTGGTTTATAGGTTTTATTTAAACTATAAAATAAAAAAAAATTATTTTTGTCACATTTTCATCGGTCATAATCTTTGAAAATATAATAATATTTAAAATTTTTGAAATGCGACTACAATATTTAGTTATAATAATATTAATAATTATATATCTTATAAATTCAATTTAAACAATTTTATTGATAGATATTATAATAATGATCAAAAATTAAATTAATAAACTATTAATAATAAGATAGATATTAATTAAAAAATATTTACAAAACCCAAATTGATTCAAAATTAAAGTAAAATATCTAACTTAATAATAATTTTTAATTTTTAATTTTTAAATTTTTACTTATTATATAAGCGTAAATACTTTTATTGATTAAAAAAAGTATTTAAATTATATTTCTCGCACTCATAATTTATTTGTAATAAATATTTCTATAAAAATAAACTAATAAATAATTAAAATAAATATTTAAAATTATAATAAATATAAATAAAAATTAGATTTATTAATTATTAAGTAGTATATAATGGTTTAATGGTTTATGTATTTAGGCATTACGAGGATTAGAGTTTATTGATTTAACTGTGTATGCATTTAGTGGTTATAAGTTTTATTTAAAATATAAATAAACAAAAAATTTATTTTTATTATTTTTTGATATTTTCAAATTTTATAACCTTTGAAAATATAATAATTTTTAAATTTTTTTAAAAGTGAATTCAATATTAAGTTTAAATAATCATTATATTTATATTTCATATAAATTAAATATAAATAATTTTATTGATAAATAATCTGATAATGATCAAAAAATAAATTAATAATCTATTATTAATAAGATAGATATCAATTCAAATATAAATACAAAACCTAAAATGATTCAGAAGGAAAGCAAAATATATTACGAAATAATAAATTTTTGTTATGATGTTTTTTGTTATTTTTATTAGTTTATCTATATTTTTTGATGAAAAATAATTTATTTAAATTATATTTGTATAACTCATAATTTATATTGTAATTAACATTTAATAAAAATAAACGAATAAATAATTAAAATGAATATTTAAAATTATATTGAAAAAAACTAATATTGAGATTTATTATTTATTATTTAGGGCATACCAGTTTAAAAGGATTATCTATTTAGGGTTTTTGAGATTTCTGAGTTATTGACTTATGTGTTTAGGCATTTAGTAGATTATAGGATTTATTTAAAAATGAAATAACATAAAAATTATTTTTGATATTTTCTCACATTTTCAAAGGTTATAACATTTGAAAATATAATAATTTTAAATTTTTTAAAAATTGTGAATACAATATTTAGTAATAGGAATCATTATAATTATATATAATATAAACTAAATATAAACAATTTTATTGATATATATGATATCAATTATCAAAAAAAAATTAATATGATATTATTAATTTTCTAAATACTTAAATTATTAAATTGGTATACTTTAATATTAAATCATAAATCTCACTTTAATTTTTAGTAAGTGTAATTTTAAATTTTTATTTTAATTATTTATCAGTTAATTTTTATAGAAATAATAATTATAAAATAAATTATTAGTAAGATAGATCTATTTTAAATAATTTATTTTTTATCAAAAAAAATATATATGCTTATAAAAAGAGGCAGAATTTTAAAAACAAAAATTTATTATTTTGTAATATATTTTATTTTGATTTTGAATCATTTTAGTTTTTGCAATTATATTTTAATTTATATCATTCTTATTAATCATAGTTTATTAATTTTTTTTATCATTATTATAATATCTATTAATAAAATTATTTATATCGAGTTTACATTATATATAATTATTAAGAATATTATAACTAAATATTATATTAACATTTAAAAAAATTAAAAATTATTATATTTTCAAAGGTTATAACCTTCAAAAATTAAAAAAATCAAAAAATTTAATTTTTTTTATTCTTTAAATAAAAACTATAAATCACTAAAGGCCAAAACAGTTAAATCATTAAACCCCAAAACACCTATATACTTAAACCATTAAACTATTATATCCTGAATAATAAATAATAAATAATAAATCTCAATTTTATTTGTATTCATTATAATTTTAAATATATATTTTAATTATTTATTAGTTTATTTTTATAGAATTATAAAATTGAAATAAATAATGTGGAAAACAAATATAATATAAAAAATTTACTTTTAATAACAAAAAATATTAACTTATAACAAGAATCAAAACATCTAAAAAATTATTATTTACTATTATAATTTACCTTAATTTTGAATAAATTTACATTTTGCAAATATATTTTAAAAAATATCTATATATTTAATAATAGTTAATTAATTTATTTTTTGATCATTAATATAATATCTATCAATATAATTGTTTATATTGAATTAACTTGATATATAATTATTAAGATTATCATAACTAAATATCATATTCACATATAAAAAAAATTTAAAAATTGTTATATTTTCAAAGGTTATAAACTTCAAAAATGATAAAAAATAAGTAAAATAAATTTTTTGTTAAATCATTGTTTAAATAAAACTTATAAACTATTAAATGACTAAATACATAAATCTCTAAACTCTTAAACCCCGAAGCACCTAAATACCTAAACTTTTAAACTCGTAAACTTAAATATAATTTAAATAATTTATAGAAATATTAATTACAAAGTAAATTATGAGTGATAAATATAATTTAAATAATATATTTTTCAACAAAAAAATATAAGCTAATAAAATGATGCAAAAACTAAAAAAAAATTAGTATTTAGTAATAAATTTTACTTTGATTTTGAATCATTTTAGGTTTTTAATTATATTTTAAATTTTTAGTTATAACCTTTGAAAATATAATAATTTTAAAACTTTTTTTAGAAGTGAATATAATATTTAATTATACGAATTATTAAATTTATATATCATATAAATTCAATATATACATTTTTATTGATAAATATTATAATAATGATCAAAAAATAAATTAATAATCTATTATTAATAAGATAGATATCAATTAAAATATAATTACAAAACCTAAAATGATTCAGAAAAAAATCAAAATATATTACTAAATAATAATTTTTTGTTTTGAATTTTTTTTATTTTAAAAAGATTATCAATAATTTTTTGATGAAAAATAATTTATATAAATTATATTTGTCTACCTCAATTTATTTTGTAATTAATATTTATATATAATAAACAAATAAATAATTAAAATGAATATTTAAAATTATATTAAAAAAAATTGTGATTTATTATTTATTATTTAGGGATACCGGTCTAATTTTAATTAGATCCGTCTCACTAAAAATTTATTTTGTAATTAATATTTCTATAAAAATAAACTGATAAATAATTAAAATAAAAATTTAAAATTATATTGAATAAAAATTAAAATGAGATTTAAGATTTATTAATTATGTATACTAGTTTAATTGTTTAAGTATTTAGAGATTTTGTCGTTAGGAGTTTAGCGATTTATGTTTTTAGGCTTTTAGTAGTTTATAGGTTTTATATAAAATAATAAAATAACAAAAAAATTTTCTATAAATTGATATCATTTTCATAGGTTATAACCTTTGAAAATATAATAATATTTACAATTTTTTGAAATGTGAATACAATATTTAGTTATAATAATATTAATAATTATATATCTTATAAATTTAATATAAACTATTAAATTAACAAACTATTAATAATTATACTATTAATGATCAAAAATTAAATTAATAAATCATTAATAAAAAGATAGATATTAATTAAAAAATATTTACAAAACCCAAATTGATTCAAAATTAAAGTAAAATATATTACTGGATAATAATTTTTAATTTTTAAAATTTTACTTCTTTTAGAACCGTATATTTTTTTTTATTAAAAATAAATTAATTAAATTATATTTGTCACACACATACTTTATTTTGTAATAAATATTTCAATAAAAATAAACTAATAAATAATTAAAATGAATATTTAAAATTATAAGAAATAGAAATAAAAATTAGATATATTAATTATTAAGTAGTATATAGTAGTTTAATGGTTTATGTATTAAGGCATTACGAGGTTTAGGAGTTTACTAATTTAACTGTGTATGCATTTAGTGGTTTATAGGTTTTATTTTATAAAAATAAAAAAAATTATTTTTATTATTTTTTGATATTTTCAAAGGTTATAACCTTTGAAAATATAATAATTTTTAATTTTTTTTTAAAAGTGAATAAATATTTATTTATAATAATCATAATAATTATATATCATATAAATTCAATATAAAGAATTTTATTGATAGATATTCTAATAATAATCAAAAAATAAATTAAAAATTTATTATGAATAAGATTGATATTACTTAAAATAATATATCAAAACCTAAATGATTCAAAAGGAAAATAAAATATATCACTAAATAATATTATTTGTTTTTAAATTTTTATAATTTTTATAAGCTTATCTATTTTTTTATGAAATATATTTTTTATAAATTATATTTTTAACTCATAATTTATTTTATAATTAAAATATATATATATAAAAATAAAAAACTAAACAATCAAAATGATTTTTTTAAATTTTAATGAAAATTAATAAAAATGAGATTTATTAATTATTATTTATTGTATACCGGTTTAAAAAATTTTCTATATAGGGGTATCGGGATTTTGTAGTTTAGTGATTTAAGTGTTTAGGCATTTAGTGGTTTATAGGTTTTATTTAAACAATAAAATAATAAAAAATATATGTTTTTTTATTTTTTCACATTTTCAAATGTTATAATCTTTGAAAATATAATAATTTTAAAATTTTTTTCAAAAGTGAATATAATATTTTGTCATAATAATCATTATATTTATATATCATATAAATTCAATATAAAAATTATTATTGATAAATATTCTAATAATGATCAAAGAATAAATTAATAATCTATTATTAATAAGATAGATATCAAATAAAATATAATTACAAAACCTTAAATGATTTAGAAGAAAAGCAAAATATATTACTATATAATAATTTTTTGTTTTGAAATTTTTCTTATTTTAAAAAGTTTATATATAATTTTTTAATGAAAAATAATTTATATAAATTATATTTGTTTAACTCATAATTTATTTTGTAATTAATAATTATATAAAAATATTGAAATAAATAATCAAAATGAATATTAAAAATTATAATGAAAAAAAAATTAGATTTAATATATATTATTTATGATATACCGGTTTAATTTAAGTTATCTCTGTCTCACTAAGAATTTTTTTGTAATTAATATTTCTATAAAAATAAATTGATAAATAATTAAAATAAAAATTTAAAATTGTACTGAATAAAAATTAAAATGAGTTTTATTATTTATTATTAATGTATACCAGTTTAATGGTTTAATAATTTTGAGGTTTTTTCGTTTAGGAGTTCAGCGATTTATGTTTTTAGGCATTTAGTGGTTTATATGTTTTATTTAAACAATAAAATAACAAAAAAAATTGTAATTTTTTGTCATTTTCAAATGTTATAACCTTTGAATATTTAATAATATTTAAAATTTTTTGAAATTTGAATACAATATTTAGTTATAATTATTTTAATAATTCTATATAATATAAAATAAATATAGACAATTTTATTGATAGATATTATAATTATGATCAAAAATTAAATTAATAAATAATTTATAATAAGATAGATATTAATTAAAAAATTTTTACAAAACATAAATTGATTGAAAATTAAAGTAAAATATATTACAATATAATAATTTTTTGTTTTGAATTTTTTTTTATTTTAAAAACTTTATCTATATTTTTTGATTAAAAATAATTTATATAAATTTTATTTGTCTAACACATAATTTATTTTGTAATTAATATTTATATAAAAATAAACAAATAAATAATTAAAATAAATATTTAAAATTATAATGAAAAAAAATGATATTTATTAATTATTCTTTCGGGTATACCAGTTTAATTTTAATTATATCTGTCTCACTAATAATTTATTTTGTAATTAATATTTCTATAAAAATAAACTGATAAATAATTAAAATAAAATTGTAAATTATACTTAATAAAAATTAAAATGAGATTTATGATTTTTATTAATGTATACTAGTTTAATGGTTTGAGTTTTTAGATGTTTTGTCATTTGAAAATTTAGCAATTTATGTTTTTAGTAATTTAGTGGTTTATAGGTTTTATTTAAACAATAAATTAAAATAAAATTTTATAATTTTTTTTCATTTTCATAGGTTATAACCTTTGAAAATATAATAATATTTAAAATTTTTTAAATGTAAATATAATATTTTATTTATAATAATATTAATAATTATATATCATATAAATTCAATATAAACAATTCTATTGAGAGATATTATATTAATGATGAAAAATTAAATTAATAAACTTTTAATAAAAAGATAGAAATTAATTAAAAAATATTTACAAAACCCAAATTTATTCAAATTTAAAGTAAAATATATTACTGAATAATAATTTTAAATTTTTAAAATTTGACTTCTTAAATATGCGTATATATATTATTTCATTAAAAATAAATTATTTAAATTATATTTGTCGCACTAAATTTATTTTGTAATAAATATTATCATAAAAATAAACTAATAAATAATTAAAATGAATATTTAAAATTATAATAAATAGAAATAAAAATTAGATTTATTATTTATTATTTATTATGTAATATATATCGGTTTAATGATTATTGTATTTAGTCATTATGGGGTCTAGGAGTTTACTTATTTAACTGTGTATGCATTTAGTAGTTTATAGGTTTTATTTAAAAAATTAAAAAAAAAATTATTTTTATTATTTTTTGATATTTTCAAAGGTTACCATAGAAAATATATTAATTTTTAAATTTTTTTCAAAAGTGAATTCAATATTTAGTTATAATAATCATTATATTTATATATCATATAAATTCAATATAAACTATTTTATTGATAAATATTCTAATAATTATCAAAAAAATAAATTAATAATCTATTATTAATAGATAGATATCAATTATAATAGAATTACAAAACCTAAAATGATTTAGAAGCAAAGCAAAATATATTACTGTATAATAATTTTTTGTTTTGAATTTTTTTTTTCTTTTAAAAAGTTTATCTATATTATTTTGATGAAAAATAATTTATATAAATTATATTTGTGTAACTCATTATATATTTTGTAATTAATATTTATATAAAAATAAACAAATAAATAATTAAATTTGAATATTTAAAATTAAAATGAAAAAAATGAAATTTATTGTTTATTATTTAGGATATACTAGTTTAATTTAAATTACATCTGTCTTACTAATAATTTATTTTGTAATTAATATTTCTATAAAAAAAACTGATAAATAATTAAAATTATACTGAATTATTAAACTAATTTATTTTGTTCCTCTCTCAACTCTAGAATGATTGCTAAAGCTCTAACCAAAATAATACGAGCTTTTACTTTATCTCTTTTATGTCTCATCATATTTGATGTTGAATCACTGGGCTATCAAAGGTAATATGACTCATGTACGCTAACAGACTAAACCAAAGTTGGACCACTATGTGTTGAAATAGCTAGTTGTTGAGGATGCTATTTATATTGATTATTGTAATTTCTTCTAAAATATCTCTCATGCACACACTCAAAGCAATTTTTTTAAAACATAGTTCACCTCTAAAAAAATAATCACCTTGTAGCCTATTAGAACAAACTATCCCCTGGGCGGTTTGAGCAGGGCAAGAAGTATGGGCTCTCTTTCAATCAAGAATCAAAAAATTTATTTTATCGGCATGTCTAAGCCCTTTTTTTATATCCTCATTGATATGAAAAGTATCATTTCTTTCTTTTTATATTAAATGAGTTATGTATACAAGCTCACAATACCCAAAAAGGTGTAAATTAATCATATTCAAATGTAAAAAAGGTTTTAATCATTGCTCAAAATATTAGTTTTGCATATTGACACTTGAGGTCACAAATCAAAGGAAAAAACCATAATGATATTTCCAATCCCAAGAATTTTAGAAATAGAAAGTTATAAAGAGTACACTCGTTCTTTAACTATTTCTAGGGTCATGACTTTTGCTCTTGAGGAATGTCCAAAGTTACAATCATTCCTAGTGCAATGATTTTGCAATATAAAAATAAAATGCACAAGCTATGGTCATATCCAATACAGTGACCCAGTATTATAGTGATTAAATATGTATTCATGATCATTCTTAGTGCCATAACAATATGTTCAACAGAGAGACACAAGTTATGGCATATTCTCATCGATAAGATTTTGTGTTCTAGAGACAAAATATACAATCATGACCATTGCTAATGCTACAATAATCTAAAGTAAGAAAGAGACTGAATCCATAACTCACCCCTTGAGTCATGTCTTTGTGTTACATATGCAAAAAGATAAATCTGTGACATTCCTAAAAGTTGTGAATTTCAATTTAAATTTAACACTTAGTCATTTGATTATAAAAGTTCAAAACATGAGATTTAGGATTTAGGGTTTATGAATTAGGGTTATAGTTTATGGTTTAGGATTTAAAGTTTAGGGTTTAGGGTTTTTTTTTGTTTTTTTTTGGAAAATACACACTTTATTTATCATTTAGGCCAGCCCACCAAATACTATGCACCTTAAATGATTCTCTGCAGAAAATACATAAAACAACATAATGCCTAATAATTCTAAGCATACGAATACAACTAAAATCACCTGGCATTCCCGGACTTTAGAGATGGCATTGAGTCATTATGCGCACTACATCCTTTCCATTTTGATTTTTCCAATCCTTTTGGAGGAACCTGAATGATGCACCATATTAAAACTATGCAAATATAAGATTGTGCATGTGTGTGACATGCAGCATCAAGCGTTTGCCCATGTCATTGCTATACAATGGAATACATGTAAAACTGAATACCCATAAATCTACAAGTCCATATCCCCGGCACTTTGTAAATTATTCTCACCTCTGAATTCCACATTCTATTGCTCCAATGATCCTCAAAGAGTATCTCTTGGGTTAGAATGCTTCCTCCTCGATCTCCAAAAAGTGGCTGTATGTTGCACCGACAAAATATCAAAAAATATGCATGCATCGGTGTGCATGTGTGATGAGGTCCATCTCATTGTCTAATTATCTACATGTACAACCAAGCTAGAATACAAGTATAATTACAAAATACTATAAAGATGGGTCTTCTGCTCCTAGGAGTGCAGCATCGCCTAATGTGTAATTACAAAATGCATTAGTGGGCCCCACTTAGAGATACTCATGGGTGCAGTTGCCCTCATTGCATGCTACATAGAGAACAGACAAGATTCTGTGTGTGAGTATGTCATGATCCATCTTTACAAGTACTTGGTGCATACAAAGTCTAAAATACAAATAAGACTACAAACATAAACTACAAGTTTGAATCTTTCACTCCTGTGTGGCTGGTCTAGACTTCATTGCTTACTGGCCCTGCTTGGTGATGCTTCGGATATTTCCGGTCTCCAATTAATCATGGATTACCAACTACTCCTATTGGGCAATGATTGGGTGGCCCTCTTTGCTGCCTGATAGGGCTAGTGGGACCCACTCCTAGCTACTCCTGGGTTTACTCCCGACCACTTTGCTCTACTCATCAGTTGGCTGAATGTTATCATCCCGGCTTGCTAGTGGGGCCCTCTATAAGTTGCCATCCCATACTTCTGGCTGCTCCAGGACTTGCTGGCCCCTCTAAATGTTACACCAAAATGGACAAGAATATGTGCACGTGTGTACTGTGGTCCGTCGCTATGTGTGTGTGGTGTAGCTGTATCTGGGTTTAGGAGTTTAGTAATTTAAGTATTTAGGTATTTTGTGGTTTATAGGTTTTATTTAAATAATTAAATATCAAAAAAATTATTTTTATGATTTTTTCTCATTTTCAAGGTTATAACCGTTGAAAATATTATAATTTTTATTTTTTCAAATGTTAATACAATATTTAATTTTAATAATTATAAAAATTAAATATCATGTAAATTCAATATAAATAATTTTATTGATCGATATTATAATACTAATCAAAAAATAGATTAATAAACTATTATTAATAAGATAGATATTAATTAAAATAATTTTGTAAAACCTAAAACGATTCAAAATCAAAGTAAAATATATTACTAAATAATAATTTTTTATTTTTAAATTTTTGATTCTTTTTATAAGCTTATAATTTTTTTGATGAAGATAAATTATTTAAATTATATTTGTCTCATTCATAATTTTAATTTGCAATTAATATTTTTATAAAAATAAACTAATAAATAATTAAAATGAATATTGAAATTATAATGAATACAAATAAAAATGAGATTTATGAAATAACACAAAAATTATTTTTCTAATTTTTTATCAATTTTGAAGGTTATAACCTTTATAAATATAATAATTTTTAAATTTTTTTCAAATGTGAATACTATATTTAGTTATAATAAACTTAATAATTAAATATCATGTAAATTAAAAATAAACAATTTTATTGATAGATATTAATAAACTAAATATAAATATAAATATAATAATGATCAAAAAATAAATTAATAAACTATTATATATTGATAGATATTTATATATTATTTATAAATACATAAACCTTTAAAGATGGTTTAAATGTTTAAGTATTTAAGGATTTTGGGTTTTTGGGGTTTAGAAGTTTAATGATTTAAGCATTTAGGCATTTAGTAGTTTATAGGTTTTATATAAACAATAAAATAAAAAAAAATTATTTTTGTGATTTTATCTCATTTTCAAAGATGATAACCTTTAAAAATATAATAATTTTTAAATTATTTTTAAATGTAAATATAATATTTAGTTATAATAATCAGTATAATTATATATCATGTAAATTCAATATAAACAATATTATAGATAAATATTCTAATAATGATTAAAAAATAAATTAATAATCTATTAATAATAAGATAGATATCAATTAAAATATAATTACAATACCTAAAATGATATAGAAGCAAAGCAAAATATATTACTTTATAATAATTGTTTGTTTTAAAATTTTATCTTCTTATAAAAAGTTTATCTATAATTTTTTGATGAAAAATAATTTATATAGATTATTTTTGTTTAGCTCAATATATTCTGTAATTAATATTTATATATAAATAAACAAATAAATAGTTAAAATGAATATTTAAAATTATAATGAAAAAAAATCAGATTTATATTTTTTATTTAGGGATACTGTTTTAATTTAAATTAGAGCTGTCTTACTAATAATTTATTTTGTAATTAATATTTCAATAAAATTATTCTGATAAATAATTAAAATAAAAATTTATAATTATACTGAATAAAAATTAAAATGATAATTATGATTTATTATTAATTTATTATAGTTTAATGGAATAAGTATTTAGAGGTTTTGTCATTTAGGAGTTTAGCAATTTATGTTTTTAGGCTTTTAGTGGTTTATTGGTTTTATTTAAAAAATAAAATAACATTAAGATTTTCTATAATTTGTTATCATTTTCATAGGTTATAACCTTGGAAAATAAAATAATATTTAAAATTTTTTGAAATGTAAATACAATATTTAGTTATAATAATATTAGTAATTATATATCATATAAATTCAATATAAACAATTTTATTGAAAGATAATATAATAATGATCAAAAATTAAATTAACAAATTATTAATAAAAAGATAGATATTAATTAAAAAATATTTACAAAATCCAATTCATTCAAAATTAAAGTAAAATTTATTATTGGATAATAATTTTAAATTTTTAAATTTTATTTCTTTTATATGCGTATATATATATTATTCCATTAAAAATAAATTATTTAAATTATATTTGTCGCACTCATAATTTATTTTGTAATAAATATTTTTATAAAAATAAACTAATAAATAATTAAAATGAATATTTAAAATTATAATAAATAGAAATAAAAATTAGATTTATTATTTATTATGTATTATATATCGGTTTAATGGTTACTGTATTTAGGCATTATGGGTTTTAGGAGTTTACTTATTTAACTGTGTATGTATTTAGTAGTTATAGGTTTTATTTTTAAAATAAAAAAACAAAAAATCTATTTTTATTATTTTTTGATATTTTCAAAGGTTATAACCATAGAAAATATAATAATATTTAAATATTTTTAAAAAGTGAATTCAATATTTAGTTATAATAATCATTATATTTATATATCATATAAATTAAATATAAACTATTTTATTCATAAATATTCTAATAATGATCAAAAAATAAATAAATAATCTAATATTAATAATATATATATCAATTATAATATAATTACAAAACCTAAAATGATTCGGAAGCAAAACAAAATATATTACTATATAATAATTTATTTTTTTTAATTTTTTTTTCTTTTAAAAAGTTTATCTATATTATTTTGACAAAAATAATTTATATAAATTATATTTGTGTAACTCATAATTTATTTTTTAATTAATATTTAGATAAAAATAAACAAATAAATAATTAAATTTAAATATTTAAAATTAAAATTAAAATTTAAAAAAATGAGATTTATTCTTTATTATTTAGGATATACCAGTTTAATTTAAATTAGATCTGTCTCACTAATTATTTATTTTGTAATTAATATTTCTATAAAAATAAACTGATAAATAATTAAAATAAAAATTAAAATTATACTGAATAATTAAAATAATTTATTTTGTTCCTCTCTCAACTCTAGAATGATTGCTAAAGCTCTAACCAAAATAATAGGAGCTTTTACTATATCTCTATTATGTCTCATCAAATTTGATGTTGAATCACTGGGCTATCAAAGGTAATTTGACTCATGTACGCTAACAGACCAAACAAAAGTTGTACCCCTATGTGTTGAAATAGCTAGTTGTTGAGGATGCTATTTATATTGATTATTGTAATTTCTTCTAAAATATCTCTCATGCACACACTCAATGAAATTTTTTTAAAACATAGTTCCCCTCTAAAAAAATAACCACCATGTAGCCTATTAGAACAAACTAGCCACAGGGCAGTTTGAGCAGGGCAAGAAGAATGGGTTCTCTTTCAATCAAGAATCAAAAAATTTACATTATTAGCATGCCTAAGCCATTTTTTTATATACTCGTGGATATGAAAAGTATCATTTCTTTCTTTTTATATTAAATGAGTTATGTATACAAGCTCACAATACCCAAAAAGTTGTAAATGAATCATATTCAAATGAATAAAATGTTTAAATCAAGGCTCAAAATATTAGTTTTATATATTGACACTTGAGGTCACAACTCAAAGGAAAAAGCCACAACGATATTTCCAATCCCAAGAATTTTAGAAATAGAAAGTTATAAAGAGTAGCACTCGTGCTTTAACTATTTCTAGGGTCATGACTTTTGCTCTTGAGGAATGTCCAAAGTTACAATCATTCCTAGTGCAATGACTTTGCAATATAAAAATAAAATGCACAAGCTATGGTCATATCCAATACTATGACCTAGTATTATAGTTATTAAATATGTATTCATGATCATTCTTAGTGCCATAACAATATGTTCAACAAAGAGACACAAGTTATGGCATATTCTCATCGATAAGATTTTGTGTTCTAGAGACAAAATATACAATCATGACCATTGCTAATGCTACAATAATCTAAAGCAAGAAAGAAACTGAATCCATAACTCACCCCTTGAGTCATGACTTTGTGTTACATATACAAAAAGAAAATCTATGACATTCCTAAAAGTTGTGAATTTCAATTTAAATTTAACACTTAGTCATTTGATTATAAAAGTGCAAAACATGAGATTTATGATTTAAGGTTTATGGGTTAGGGATATAGTTTATGGATTACCATTTAGGATTTAATGTTTTGGGTTTATGGTTTTTTTTGTTTTTTTGGAAAATACACACTTTATTTATCATTTAGGCACACAACTTACAAAGGACTAAAAAGCTGACTAATTTAGGCCAGCCCACCAAATCTTATGCACCTTAATGATTCTATGCTTAAAATACATAAAAAACATAATACCTAATAATTCCAAGCATAGAAATACAACTAAAATCACCTGTCATTCCCGGACTTCTGAGTTGGCATTGAGTCATTATGCGATTTGCATCCTTTCCATTCGGATTTGTCCAAGCCTTGTGAAGGAACCTGAATGATGCACCATATTAAAACCATGCAAATATAAGATCATGCATGTGCATGACCAGCCGCATCAAGCATTTGCCTATGTCATTGCTATGCAATTGAATACATGTAAAACTCAATACTCATAAATCCACAAGTCCATATCCACGGCACTTTGTCAATTGATTCTCACCTCTATTTTCCACATTCTTTTGCTCCAATGATCCTCAAAAGAGTATCTCTTGGGATAGAATGATTCCTCCTCGAGCTCCAAGAAGTGGCTGTATGTTGCACCGACAAAATATCAAAAAATATGCATGCATCGGTGTGCATGTGTGATGAGGTCCATCTCATAGTCTAATTATCTACGCGTACAACCAAGCTATAATACAAGTAAAATTACAAAATGCTATAAAGATGGGTCGTCTGCTCCCGGAAGTGTAGCATCGCCTAATGTGTATTTACAAAATACATTAGTGGGCCCCACTTAGAAATACAAATGGGTCCAGTTGCCCTCATTGCATTCTACATAGAGAACAGACAAGATTGTGTGTGTGAGTATGTCATGATCTATCTCTACAAGTACATTGTGCATACAAAGTCCAAAATAAAAATAAGACTACAAACATAAACTACAAGTTTGAATCTTTCGCTCCCGTGTGGATGGTCTAGACTCCATTGCTTACTGTCCCTACTTTGTGATGCTTCAATTTTTTGATGGCTGTTCAATTAATCACGGATTACCTGCTACTCCTATTGGGCAATGGTTGGGTGGACCTCTATGCTGCCTGATAGGGCTAGTGGGACCCACTCCTAGCTACTCTTGGGTTTACTCCCGACCACTTTACTCGGTCTCGTCAGTTGTCTAAATGTTATCATCCTGGCTTTCTAGTGGGGCCCTCTACAAGATGGTGGCCCATATTTCTGGCTGCTTCCAGGACTAGCTGGCCCATCTAAATGCTACACCAAAATGGACAATAATATGTGCACGTGTGTACTGTGGTCCGTCGCTATATGTGTCTGGTGCAGTAGTATCAAAGTTAGAAGTTTAGTAATTTAATTATTTATGTATTTTATGGTTTATAGGGTTTATTTAAATAATTATATAACAAAAAAATTATTTTTATGATTTTTTCTTATTTTCAATGTTATAACCATTTAAAATATTATAATAATTAATTTTTTTTAAATGTTATTACAATATTTAATTATTATAATCATAAAAATTAAATATCATGTTAATTCAATATAAATAATTTTATTGATCGATATTATAATACTGATCATAAAATATATTAATAAACTATTATTAATAAGATAGAAATTAATTAAAATATATTCCAAAACTTAAAATGATTCAAAATCAAAGTAAAATATATTACTAAATAATAATTTTGTATTTTTAAATTTTTGATTCTATTTATAAGCTTATAAATTTTTTTGATGAAGATAAATTATTTAAATTATATTTGTCTCATTCATAATTTTATTTTGCAATTAATATTTCTATAAAAATAAACTAATAAATAATTAAAATGAATATTAAAATTATAATGAATATAAATAAAAATGAGATTTATGATTAATTATTTAGGGAATACCTATTTAATGCTTTAATTATTTAAGAATTTAGGAGTTTAGTGATTTAAGTGCTTAGGCATTTAGTAGTTTATATGTTTTATTTAAATAATGAAATAACAAAAAAATAATTTTTCAAATTTATTATCAATTTTGATGGTTATAACCTTTATAAATATAATAATTTTTAAATTTTTTTCAAATGTGAATTCAATATTTAGTTATAATAAACTTAATAATTATATATCATGTAAATTAAATATATACAATTTTATTAATAGATATTAATAAACTAAATATAAATATAATAATGATCAAAAAATAAATTAATAAACTATTATTTAATGATAGATATTTATATATTATTTATAAATACTTAAACCTTTAAAGATGGTTTAAATATTTAAGTATTTAAGGGTTTTGGGGTTTAAAAGTTTAATGATTTAAGCGTTTAGGCATTTAATAGTTTATAGGTTTTTTATAAACAATAAAATAACAAAAAAATTATTTTGTGATTTTCTCTCATTTTCAAAGATGATAACCTTTAAAAATATAATAATTTTTAAATTATTTTCAAATGTAAATATAATATTTAGTTATAATAATCTTTATAATTATATATCATGTAAATTCAATATAAACAATTTTATTGATAAATATTCTAATAATGATCAAAAAATAAATTAATAATCTATTATTAATATGATAGATATCAATTAAAATATAATTACAAAACCTGAAATGATTCAGAAGCAAAGTAAAATATATTACTATATAATAATTTTTTGTTTTTAAAATTTTTTTTCTTTTAAAAAGTTTATCTATAATTTTTTGATGAAAAATAATTTATATAAATTATTTGACTAGCTCTATTTATTTTGTAATTATTATTTATATATAAATAAACAAATAAATAATTAAAATGAATATTTAAAAATATAATGAAAAAAATTGAGATTTATTATTTATTATTTTGCGATACTGTTTTAATTTAAATTAGATGTGTCTCACTAATAATTCATTTTGTAATTAATATTTCTATAAAAATAAACTGATAAATAATTAAAATAAAAATGTTAAATTATACTTTATAAAATTTAAAATGAGATTTATGATTTTTTATTACTATATACCAATTTAATGGTTTAAGTATTTATAGGTTTTTTCGCTTTTAGTGCTTTATTCATTTTATTAAAAAAAATAAAATATCAAAAGAAAATTTTAATTTTTTCTCATTTTAATAGGTTATAACCTTTGATAATATAATAATATTTAAAATTTTTTGAAATGTGAATACAATACTTAGTTATAATAATATTAATAATTATATATCATATAAATTCAATAAACAATTTTATTGATATATATTATAATAATGATCAAAATTAAATTTATAAACTATTGATATTAAGATTGATATTAATTAAAAAATAATTACAAAACCTAAATTGATTCAAAATTATAGTAAAATATATTTCTAGATAACAATTTTGAATTTTTAAATTTTTAATTTTTTTATAAGCATATATATTTTTTAAATTATATTTGTCGCACTCATAATTTATTTTGTAATATATATTTCTATAAAAATAAACTAATAAATAATCAAAATGAATATTTAAAATTATAATAAATAGAATTAAAAATTAGATTTATTAATTATTAAGTAGTATATAATAGTTTAATGGTTTATGTATTTTTGCATTACAAGGTTTATGAGTTTACTGATTTAACTGTGTATGCATTTAGTGGTTTATAGGTGTTATTTAAAAAAAATAACAAAAAATTTATTTTTTTTTATTTTTTGATATTTTCAAAGGTTATAACCTTTGAAAATATAATAATTTTTAAATTATTTTCAAAATTGAATACTATATTTAGTTATAATAATCATTATATTTATATATCATATAAATTCAATATAAATATTTTTTATCGGTAAATATTCTAATAATGATCAAAGAATAAATTAATAATGTATTATTAATAAGATAGATACCAATTTAAATATAATTACAAAACCTAAATGATTCAGAAATAAATCAAAATATATTGCTATATAATATTTTTTTGTTTTGAATTTTTTTTCTTTTAAAAAGTTTATATTTTTTTGATGAAAAATAATTATATAAATTATATTTGTCTAACTCAATTTATTCTGTAAGTAATAATTATATAAAAATAAACGAATAAATAATTAAGATGAATATTTTAAATTATAATAAAAAATATAATATTGAGATTTATTATTTATTATTTAGGTTATACCGGTTTAAATTGATTATCTATGTAGGCTTTTCTAGATTTAGGAGTTATTGATTTAAGTATTTAGGCATTTAGTGGTTTATATGATTTATTTAAATAATGAAATAACAAAAAAAATTATTTTTATTATTTTTTCACATTTTCAAAGGTTATAACATTTGAAAATATAATAATTTTAAATTTTTTTTAAATGTGAATAAAATTTTTAGTAATAATAATCATTATAAATATATATAATATAAACTAATCTATAATGCATAAGCATTTTCTGGTGGATTTAGCTAGTTGTACTGAGCGACTAGCGAACCACATTATTTTCAGTATTTATTTCTCATTTTTTGATTCTATCATGGATTGTTGCTGAATTGTGATATATATATATTGCTTGTTGTATGTTGTTTCTGTGTTTCCGTATCTCAATCTCACTACCATGGAAGCACAATTGCCCAACAATTATATATGGTATACTAGTTTAATAGATCGATTATTTAGGGGTTTTGTCGTTTAGGAGTATAGCATTTTATTTTTTTAGGCATTTAGTGGTATATAGGTTTTATTTATATAAAAAAAATAAAATTTTTTTTTAGATTTTTTTAGATTTTCAAAGGTTATAACCTTTAAAAATAAAATAATTTGTAAAATCTTTTGAAATGTGAATACCATGTATAATTATATTAATCTTATTAATTATATATCATATAAATTCAATATAAATAATTTTAATGATAGATTTTATAATAATGATCAAAAATTAAATTAATAAACTATTATTACTAATATAAATATTAATTAAATATATTTACATTACACAAAATGATTCAAAATCAAATAAAAATATATTAATAAATAATAATATTTAATTTTTAAAATTTTCCATCTTTTTATAAGCTTATATTTTCTTATGATTTAAAATAAATTATTTAAATAATATTTGTCTCACTCGAAATTTATTTTGTAATTAATTTTTCTAAAAATTATAATATACATAATTAAAATGAATATTTAAAATTATAATAAATAGAAATAAAAATGAGATTTATTATTTATTAAGTAGTATACAGCTGTTATAAGGTTTATGTATTTAGGGTTTTTGGGTTTTATGAGCTACTGTTTTAAGTAAGTAAACATTTAGTGGTCTATAGGTTTTATTTAAAAAAGAAATAACAAAAAATTTATTTTTTGTATACTTTCTCATTTTTTAAGATTAAAACCTTTGAAAATATACTAATTTTTAAATTTTTTCAAAAGTGAATACAATATTTATTATAATAATCATAATAATTATATATCAAATAAATTCAATATAAATAATTTTATTCATAAATATTCTAATAATTATCAAAAAATAAATTATAAATCTATTATGAATAAGATTGATATTACATAAAATATAATATCATAACCTAAAATGATTCAAAAGCAAAGCAAAATATATTACTTAATAATAATTATTTGTTTTTAAATTTTTATTCTTTTTATAAGCTTATCTATTTTTTGATGAAAAATAATTTTTATAAATTATATTTTTAACTCATAATTTATTTTATAATTAATATATATATATATATAAATAAAAAACTTAACAATCAAAATGAATTTTTAAATTATAATGAAAACAAATAAAAATGAGATTTATTAATTATTATTTAGGATTTACCGGTTTAAATGATTATTTATGTAGGGGTATCGGGATTTTGTAGTTTAGTGATTTAAGTGTTTAGTCATTTAGTGATTTATAGGTTTTATTTAAACAATGAAATAACAAAAAAAATATTTTTTTTTCACGTGTTCAAAGGTTATAACCTTTGAAAATATAAAAATTTTAAAACTTTTTTCAAAAGTGAATACAATATTTAGTTATAATAATTATTAAATTTATATATCATATAAATTCAATATAAACTTGTTTATTGAAAAATATTCTAATAATGATCAAAGAATAGATTAATAATCTATTATTAATAAATTAGATATCAATTAAAATATAATTACAAAACCTAAAATGATTCAGAAACAAAGCAGAATATATTACTATATAATATTTTTTTTGGTTTTAATTTTTTTCTTCATTTATTAATTTTATCTATAATTGTTTGTTGAAAAATTATTTATATAAATTATATTTGTGTAACTTATAATTTATTTTGTAATTAATATTTATATAAAAATAAACAAATAAATGATTAAAATGAATATTTAAAAGTTTAAATAAAAAAAATAAAAATGATATTTATTATTTATTATTTAAGATATACATGTTTAAAAAATTTATCTATTTAGGGTTTTCGAGATTTAGAAGTTATTGATTTAAGTATTTAGGCATTTAATGGTTTATAGGTTTTATTCTAACAATGAAATAATAAAAAATTTATTTTTGATATTTTTTCAAATTTTTAAAGGTTATAAAATTTGAAAATATAATAATTTTAAATTTTTTTAAAAATGGGAATACAATATTTAGTAATAATAAATTTTTATATCTATATATAATATAAACTAAATATAAACAATTTTATTGATAGATATTATATCAATTATCAAAAAATAAATTAATAAATTATTATTAATATGATAGATATAAATTTAAATATAATTAAAAACCTAAAATGATTCAAAATCAAAGTAAAATTTATTACTAAAAAATAATTTTTTTTATTTTTTGCATCATTTTATAAGCTTATATGTTTTTTTGATGAAAATTATATTATTTAAATTATATTTGTATCACTTATAATTTATTTTGAAATTAATATTTCTATAAATTTTTTAAATTATATTTAAGGTTTACTTGTTTAAAGATTTAAGTATTTAGGGGTTTCGGGGTTTAGAAGTTTAGATATTTATGTATTTAGGCATATAATGGTTTATAAGTTTAGATATTTATGTATTTAGGCATATAATGGTTTATAAGTTTTATTTAATCAATGATATAAAAAAAATTATTTTTATTATTTTTTCTCATTTTTGAAGGTTATAAACTTTGAAAATATAACAATTTTTAAATTTTTTTTATATGTGAATACTATATTTAGTTAGGATAATCTTAATAATTATATATCATGTAAATTTAATATAAACAATTATATTGAAATATATTATATTAATGATCAAAAAATAAATTAATAAACTATTATTAATAAGATAGATATTATTTTAAATATATTTGCAAAACGAAAATTTATTCAAAATCAAAGTAAAATATATTACAAAATAATACTTTCTTTGATGTTTTGCTTCTTTTTATAAGTTTATATTTTTTGTTATTAAAAGTAAATTATTTAAATTATATTTGTCCTCCTCATAATTAATTTTTAATTTATAATTCTATAAAAATAAACTAATAAATAATTAAAATAAATATTTAAAATAATAATGAATACAAATAAAATAGAGATTTATTATTTATTATTAAGGATATACTAGTTTAATGGTTTAAGAATTTAGGGGTTTTGGGGTTTAGTGATTTAAATGTTTAGGCCTTTAGTGATTCATAATTTTTATTTAAAGAATGAAATAATAAAAAATTTAATTTTATGTTTTTTTTTAATTTTTGAAGGTTATAACATTTGAAATTATAATAATTTTTATATTTTTTAAATGTGAATATAATATTCAGTAATTATAATTATAATAATTATATATAATGTAAACTCAATATAAATAATTTTATCAATAGATATTATAATAATGATCAATAAAAAATTAATAAACTATTATTAATAATAATGAAATAAAATAAAATAAAATTGCAATATCGAAAATGATTAAAAATAAAAATAAAATATATTACTAAATAATTAATTTTTGTTTTTAAAATTTTGCCTCTTTTTATAGGATATATATTTTTTTTGATGAAAAATAAATTATTTAAATTAGATCTGTCTCACAAATAATTTATTTTGTAATTAATATTTCTATAAAAATAAATTGATAAATAATTAAAATAAAAATTTAAAATTATACTGAATAAAAATTAAATTGAGATTTGTGATTTTTTATTAATGTACACCTATTTAATGGTTTAGGTATTTAGAGGTTTTGTCATTTAGGAGTTTAGCAATTTATGTTTTGATACATTTAGTGGTTTATAGGTTTTATTTAAACAATAAAATGACAAAAAAAATTTGTAATTTTTTCTCATTTTCATAGGTTATAACCTTTGAAAATATAATAATATTTAAAATTTTTTGAAATGTGAATATAATATTTATTTATAATAATATTAATAATTATATATCATATAAATTCAATATAACAATTGTATTGATAGATAATATAATAATGATCAAAATTTAAATTAATAAACTATTAATAAAAAGATTGATATTAATTAAAAAATATTTACAAAACCCAAATTGTTTCAAAATTAATGTAAATTGTATTACTGGATAATAATTTTTAATTTTTAAATTTTTACTTCTTTTATAAGCATATATTTTTTTTATTAAAAATAAATTATTTAAAATATATATGTCACTCTCATAATTCAATTTGTAATAAATATTTCTATAAAAATAAACTATTAAATAATTAAAATGAATATTTAAAATTATAATAAATAGAAATAAAAATTAGATTTATTAATTATTAAGTAGTATATTGTGGTTTAATATTTTATGTATTTAGGCATTATGAGATTTAGGAGTTTACTAATTTAACTGTGTATGCATTTAGTGGTTAATAGGTTTTATTAAAAAAATAAAATAATAAAAAATTTATTTTTATTATTTTTTGATACTTTAATGGTTATAACCTTTGAAAATATAATAATTTTTAATTTTTTTTAAATGTGAATACAATATTTAGTTATAATAATCATTATATATATATATCATATAAATTCAAAATAACTAATTTTATTGATAATTATTCTAATAATGATCAAAAAATAAATTAATAATCTATTATTAATAAGATAGATATCAATTAAAATATAATTACAAAACCTAAAATTATTCAGAAGAAAAGCAAAATATATTACTATATAATAATTTTTTGTTTTGAAATTTTTTTTTCTTTTAAGAAGTTTATCAATAATTTTTTGATGAAAAATAATTTATATAAATTATAATTGTCTAACTCACTTTATTTTGAAATTAATATTTATCTATAAATAAACAAATAATTAATTAAAATTAATATTTAAAATTATTAAAAAAATGAGATTTATTATTTATTATTCAGGGATACCGGTTTAATTTAAATTAGATTTGTCTCACTAATAATTTATTTTCTAATTTATATTTCTATAAAATAAATTGATAAATAATTAAAATTAAAATTTAAAATTATACTGAATAAAATTTAAAATGAGATTTATGATTTATTATTAATGTATACTAGTTTAATGATTTAAGAATTTAGAGGTTTTGTCGTTAGGAGTTTAGCGATTTATGTTTTTAGGCTTTTAGTGGTTTATAGGTTTTATTTAAAAAAATAAAATAACAAAAAAATTTCTATAATTTTTTATCATTTTCATAGGTTATAACCTTTGAAAAAAAAATAATATTTAAGATTTTTTGAAATTTTAATACAATATTTTGTTAAAATAATATTAATAATTATATATCATATAAATTTAATTTAAATAATTTTATTGATAGATATTATAATAATGATCAAAAATTAAATTTATAAACTATTAATATTAAGATAGATATTAATTAAAAAATATTTACAAGACCCAAATTTATTCAAAATTAAAGTAACTTATATTACTTGATAATAATTTTTAATTTTTAAATTTATACTTCTTTTATAAGCATATATTTTTATTAGATAGATAATATATTATTTAAATTATATTTGTCTGACTCATAATTTATTTTGTAATAAATATTTCTAAATAAATACACTAATAAATAATTAAAATGAATATTTAAAAATATAAAATATAGCAATAAAAATTAGATTTATTAATTATTAAGTAGTATTTAGCGGTTTAATGGTTTATGTATTTAGGCATTACGGGGGTTAAGAGTTTACTCATATAACTTTATATGCATTTAGTAGTGTTGCTCACAAGACTCGAAAATTCGCGACCCAACCCGAAGTATTGTCCCGAAAGAATCGGAACTAAGAAAAATCCGTTGACTTTGACTTTTCACATCCCATTCTGTCACGTATTCCGGATCTTAAGCAATATCCATCCCGAGAACCATTCCTTCCTAAAAAATCGATACTATAACCAGGAATATATATATATATATATATATATATATATATATATATATATATATATATATATAACATGAAGATGCCACTAATTCCGCTACTTCCCATCCAATTCCGACGCACCTATTGCTGTTCCGACGAGTTACAGGCCACCTCACTCTGTCCCAACCGTGTTAAGTTAGTTCCAGCCATTGTCCGTCGCACTTCTAGTTGCCTCCACCATGTCTTAGATGCCACCAGCCTTTTGGTTTGTTTTTCTACGAGAATTGAGTGATTAATTATTATTATTATGTGTCTCAGTCAGTTTTGTTGAGTATTGGTTGTGGTGTTGTGGTTGGGTCGAAGGGTGGGCTGAATATGTTACAGTCAGTTTAGTAGAGCTTACTTGTTTGAAATATTTATATGTATTCATGCTTAACATATCATATTAATTAATGGAAATGTAGATGGCACAATCCAGCGGTAAACGAAAAATACAATAAATTGAAGATGATCACATCTCAAATGATCAAAGTACTGGTAAATCCAATCATCATCCTTTCACGAACCCTCCTATTGTTACGGCAGGTTGTTCAATTCCAATTGTAAAAGATAGTCAAGGTACATATGAACCTCAAGCTCATAAAAAGTATAAGTCTACTGTATGTGAAACTTATGAGATATTAGTTGATTAAGAGTGAAATGAAACTAGTAGGGCAGCTTGTATATGGTGTAGGAAAGAATAATTGGCAAAACATCATCAAGCTACTTCGGATTTATGGAAATACATGAGATAGACTTGTAGGAAATTTCCACACAAAAAAGAATTAATAGAAGCTCACAAAGGTAAAGACGAGTCACAATCTTTGTTGAATTTCACTAAAGGTAATAGTTCAGAGGATAACAATTTAACTTGTTGGCAATTTGATCAACAACTAGTTAAGGAGGCTTTGGTGAAAATGATCATAAAAGATGAATTGCCTTTTTGTTATGTTGAGAGGGATATGTTCAAGAAGTTTTGTGAAGTTAGTGTGCCTCAATTTAAAATTCCATCTAGGCACTCTACGCTCAGGAATTGTTTTTCTTTATTTGTGAAGGAAAAGAATAAATTATTTGATAGCATATCATCTCATTGTTGTAGAGTTTCATTGACTACTGACACTTGGACTAGCATTCAAAATTTGTCTTATATATGTTTGACTGTTCATTTAATTGATTCTCAATTGAATATGAATAAAAGGCTTTTGAACTTTTGTGTAATTAAAAGTCATTCTGGAGTTAATATAGAAATGCTATTGAGATTTGCATGAATGATTGGGGTTTGAGAAAGTTGATGTTCATTACTGTTGACAATGCATCAAATAATGATGTTGCAGTTGAACAATTGAAAAAAAGGCTTGTGAAGAAAAGTGTTATACCTTTGAGGGGCGAGCATTTTCATATGAGATGTTGTGCTCATATCCTAAACTTAATTGTCATAGATGGCATTGCAGTAGTTGAGGGTTCTATTCAAATAATTAGTGGTGTGGTGAAATATGTGAGGAGTAGTCCCTTATAGATTCGATATGTTTAAGTTATGTGTTGAAGAAGCAAACTTGACATATGAATCTTCATTGCAATTAGATTGTCCTACAAGATGGAATTCAACTTATTTGATGCTACAAACTGATATAAAATATCAAAAAGAATTTGATAAGATGGAGGACAAAGACAAAAGGTTTTTGAAGGAGTTTGGTTTGAACGTTCCAACTAAGAGAGACTGAACAAACGCCAAAATTTTGGCTCGTTTATTGAAAATTTTTATGAGTTTACTTATAAATTTTCTGGTTCATAATATTCTACCTCTAGTGTTTATTTTCCTTAGATTATTCGAATTTTGAAAATAATTTGAGCGTTGTGAATATAGTAGAGATACAATGGTTTCTGCAATGGGTATGAAAATGAGGCATAAATTCAACAAATATTGGGGTTCTCTTCAGTCAACAAATATTATGCTTTTTGTAGCGGTAGTGTTGGATCCTAGATATAGGCTTAAATATCTCAAGGTTAAGTACACTTAGCATTATGGAGAGGAATTGGCTAAAAATTTGGAGAAAAAGATTATAAATGCCTTAAATGAGATGATAGATGATTATAGAGATTTAAATGAAGATGAATCAAAATAAGATGATTTCTTTTCTACTATGTTGAAGAAAAATGATGATTTCTTTGATGGTAGTGATACTTAAGTTGATGATTTTTTTTGTTGAATTGGAGAAAGAACAAGAAGTTGCAGCTATGGAATAGTTGGATAGGTACTTGGAGGACAAACTAGAAAAAAATAGAATTGATTTTTATCTTCTAAACTGGTGGAAGGAAAATGAGGTTAGGTATCCTTCTTTGGAAAATGTAGCAAGGGATGTATTTGCTATCCAAGCATCTACTGTGGCCTACGAATCTACATTTAGCACTGGGGGGAGAACTTTACAAAAGTTAGGAGTTCTTTAACACCTATTACAGCTGAAGTTCTCATATGTCTACTAGATTGTTTGAGAAGCTTAAACAAACCTATTGAAATTGAAGAATTAGTTCAAGTCCTTGATGATAATGAACCAGGTTAGTATTTAAATCTTGTAAATTTTATTTTCACTTTTACTTATTTTATTCATTCAATTTAATAAAAATATGGTTCAATTACAATTTTCAGAGGGGTCACACGATCCAAATATTCTTCCAACTATAGTTGGCCAACTAAATTTGGAAAGGGTGTCTTAATTTTTATTTGGTAATATTTTGTTTTTTTATTACTCTTTCATCTTAGAAATTTATGTCTACATGATTAACACATTTTCATCTTTGGTTGTCCTTATACAGTGGAGGAAGAAAAGGGAGGAGTTGTAGAATAGATAATTAATTGGGTTTGGATTTTCGCCGCTATTCCGGGACGGACATTTGAAATGATTATTATCATGGTTGTTATTAGTTATATTTTTTTTGTTATATTAAGCTACCTAATTTTAGCAATTACTTAAGTAGTAATTGATGCTACCAATGTTTGTGGTCATCTTTAGCTATTCATTAATATTTTAAGTAATTATTTAAAAAATGTAGTATTGCTATTATGGTTAACTTTCACTCGGCTGAACAAAGCCAACTTGTGAAAAAATAAAGAACCAAATTATGCACACAACTCGGTCCCGTTATATTTAACATTTCTATCCATTTCTGCACATCAAAGCTTTTGACAAGGTAATGGAGATCATTTGTGGTATTCAGCCTATTTGACAAAAAAAATTGGCCCAATTTGAGTTTGAAAGATACATAACTAAGGAATGATAAATGGTACAACAAAAGGTTTTGACATGAACTAACTTGACCGGTTTGAAGAAAATAATTGAAAAAGATGTCCGAACTCCGTTCCATCCCGGAACCGTTTTATCCTACCCAAAATACCTGATCTCCATCCCATCCCGTCCCGTCCGGATATCTTCAACCTATGGGGCAGGTCTGGATCTTCAAAAAAAAACTCCGAATAGGGGGAAGGGACTGGAGATTTGTAATGCCCTTTCCGTCCCGTCCCATGAGCAACCCTAGCATTTAGTGGTTTATAAGTTTTATTTAAAAAATAAAATAACAAAAAATTTATTTTTATTATTTATTGATATTTTCAAAGGTTAAAACCTTTGTAAATATAATAATTTTTAAATTTTTTTCAAATGTGAATACAATATTTAATTATACTAATCATTATATTTATATATTATATAAATTCAATATAAATAATTTTATTGATAAATATTCTAATAATAATCTAAAATAAATAAATAATCCATTAATAATAAAAAAGATATTAATTAAAATATAATTACAAAACTTAAAATGATTCATAAGCAAAGAAAAATATATTACTATATAATAATTTTTTGTTTTTAAATTTTTTCTTCTTTTAATAAGTTTATCTATAATTTTTTAATGAAAAATAATTTATATAAATTATATTTGTCTAACTCATAATTTTTTTAATTAATATTTATATATAAATAAACAAATAAATAATTAAAATGAATATTTAAAGTTATAATGAAAAAAAAATGAGATTTATTATTTATTATTTATTATTTATTATTTATTATTTAGGGATACCGGTTTAATTTAGATTAGATCTGTCTCACTAATAATTTATTTTGTAATTAATATTTCTAAAAAAATAAACTGATAAATAATTATCATAAAAATTTAAAAGTATACTGAATATAAATTAAAATGAGATGGAAGATTTATTATTAATGTATACTAGTTTAATAGTTTTAGTATTTAGAGGTTTTGTCATTAGGAGTTTAGCGATTTATGTATTTAGGCTTTTAGTGGTTTATAGGTTTTATATAAAAAAATAAAATAACAAAAAAAATTTCTATAATTTGTTATCATTTTCATAGGTTATAACCTTTGAAAATATAATAATATTTATAATTTTTTGAAATGTGAATACAATATTTAGTTTTAATAATATTAATAATTATATATCATATAAATTCAATATATATAATTTTATTGATAGATAATATAATAATGATCAAAAATTAAATTAATAAACTATTAATAAAAAGATAGATATTAATTAAAAAATAATTACAAAATCCAAATTGATTCAAAATTATAGTAAAATATATTACTGGATAATAATTTTAAATTTTTAAATTTCTACTTCTTTTATAAGCGTATATTTTTTTTATTAAAAATAAATTAATTAAATTATATTTGTCGCACTCATACTTTATTTTGTAATAAATATTTCTATAAAAATAAACTAATAAATAATTAAAATGAATATTTAAAATTATAATAATAAGAAATAAAAATTAGATTTATTAATTATTAAGTAGTATATAGCAGTTTAATGGTTTATGTATTTAGGCATTACGAGGTTTAGGAGTTTACTAATTTAACTGTGTATGCATTTAGTGGTATATAAGTTTTATTTAAGAAAAAAAATAAAAAACAATTATTTTTATTATTTTTTGATATTTTCAAAGGTTATAACCTTTAAAAATATTATAATTATTAAATTTTTTTCAAAAGTGAATAAATATTTATTTATAATAATCATACCAATTATATATCATATAATTTCAATATAAACAAATTTATTGATAGATATACTAATAATTATCAAAAAATAAATTAAAAATCTTTAATGAATAAGATTGATATTACTTAAAATATAATATCAGAACCTAAAATGATTCAAAAGCAAAGCAAAATATTTTACTTAATAATAATTATTTGTTTTTAAATTTTTATTCTTTTTATAAGCTTATCTATCTTGTGATGAAAAATAATTTTTATAAATTATATTTTTAAATTATAAAAAACTAAACAATCAAAATGAATTTTTTAAATTATAATGAAAACAAATAAAAATGAGATTTATTAAATATTATTTAGGGTATACCCGTTTAAACGATTATCTATATAGGGGTATCAGGATTTTGTAGTATAGTGATTTAAGTGTTTAGGAATTTAGTGATTTATAGGTTTTATTTAAACACTAAAATAATAATATATTATTATTTTTTTTTTGTTTTTTCACGTGTTCAAAGGTTATAACCTTTTAAAATATAATAATTTTGAAATATTTTTCAAAAGTGAATACTATATTTATTTATAATAATCATTATATTATATATCATAAAAATTAATATAAATATTTTTATTGATTAATATTCTAATAATGAACAAAAAATAAATTAATAATCTATTATTAATAAGTTTGATATCAATAAAAATATAATTACGAAAGCTAAATTGATTCAGAAACAAAGTAAAATATATTACAATATAATAATTTTTTGGTTTTAATTTTTGTTATTAAAAATAAGTTATTTAAATTATATTTGTCTTCCTCATAATTTATTTTGTAATTTATAATTCTATAAAAATAGACTAATAAATAAATTAAATAAATATTTAAAATTATAATGAATACAAATAAAATTGAGATTTATTATTTATTATTCAGGATATACAGGTTTAATGGTTTAAGTATTTAGGTGTTTTGGGGTTTATTCATTTAAGTGTTTATGCCTTATGTGATTTTATCTAATTTTTGAAGGTTATAACCTTTGAAAATATTATAATTTTTAATTTTTTTTAATCTGAATATAATATTTTGTTATAATAAGCTTGATAATTATATATAATGTAAAATCAATATAAATAATTTTATTAATAGATACTATAATAATGATCAATAAATAAATTAATAAACTATTATTAAATAGAATGATATAAATTAAAATATAATTGTAAAATCTAAAATTATTCAAAATTAAATTAAAATAAATTACTAAATAATAATATTTTGTTTCAAAAATTTTGCCTCTTTTTATAATCTTATATTTTTTTTGATGAAAAATAAATTATTTATATTATATCTGTCTCACTAATAAATAATAATGTAATTAATATTTCAATCAAAATAAACTTTTAAATAATTAAAATGAATATTTAAAATTATATTGAATACTAATAAAAATGAGATTTATTATTTATTATATAGAGTATACTAATTTAAAGGCTTATGTATTTATGGGTTTCGGGGTTTAGGAGTTTAGTCATTAAGAATTTAGGTATTTTGTGGTTTATAGATTTTATTTAAAAAATCTAATAACAAAAAATTTATTTTTATATTTTTCTTATTTTCAAAGGTCAACCTTTGAAAACTTAATAATTTTTAAATTTTTTTAAAATGTGAAAATATTAATTTGTTATAATAATCTAAATAATTATATATTATGTAAATTCAATATAAATAATTTTTTTATAGATATTATGATGACGATAATAAAATAATTAAATAAACTATTATTAATAAGATAGATATTAAAATAAATTTATTTACAAAACCTAAAATGATTCAAAATCAAATTAAAATATATTAATAAGATAGATATTAAATAAAATGATTATTAATAAGATAGATATTAAATAAAACTATTATTAATAAGATATAATATACAGGTTTAAAAAATTATATATTTAGGAGTTTTGGGATTTAAGAATTTAGTGATTAAGTGTTTAGGTATTTAGTAGTTTATATGTTTTATTTAAAAAATACAATAACAAAAAAAAATTTTTGTTATTTTTCTCATTTTTGAAGTATATAACCTTTGAAACTATAACAATATTTAAATTTTTTTTAAATGTGAATACAATATTTAGTTATGATGAAAATAATAATTATATATCATATAAATTCAATATAAATAATTATATTGATAGATATTATATTAATGATCAAAGAATAAATTAATAAACTATTATAAATAAGATAGATATTATTTAAAATATATTTGCAAAACCAAAATTTATTCAAAATCAAAGTAAAATAAATTACTAAATAATAATGTTTTTGATGTTTTGCTTCTTTTTATAAGTTTATATTTTTTGTTTTTAAAAGTATATTATTTAAATTATATTTGCCTTCCTCATAATATATTTTGTAATTTATAATTCTATAAAAATAAACTAAAAAATAATTAAAATGAATATTTAAAAGTATATAGAATACAAATAAAAGTGTGATTTATTATTTATTATTCAGATATATAGTTTTAATGGTTTAAGTATTTAGGTGTTTTGGGGTTTAGTGATTTAAGTGTTTATGCCTTTAGTGATTTAAGTGTTTATGCCTTTAGTGATTTATAGGTTATATTTAAAGAATGAAAAAAATCAAAAATTTAATTTTTTGTTTTTTTTATTTTTTGAAGGTTATAACCATTGAAAATATAATAATTTTTAATTTTTTTTAAATGTGAATATAATATTTAGTTATAATAATCTTAATAAATATATATAATATAAACTCAATATAAATAATTTTATTAATAGATATTATAATAATGATCAATAAATAATTAATAAACTATTATTAAAAAGAATGATATAAATTAAAATATAAATCAAAATCTAAAATGATACAAAATCAAAATAAAATATTTTACTAAATAATAAATTTTTGTTTTTAAAATTGTGCCTATTTTTATAAGCATATATTTTTTTGATGAAATATAAATTATTTAAATTATATCTGTCTCACTAATAATTTATTTTGTATTTAATATTTCTATAAAAATATACTGATAAATAATTAAAATAAAAAAAATTTAAAATTATACTGAATAAAAATTAAAATGAGATTTATGATTTATTAATAATGTATACCAGTTTAATGGTTTTGAGTTTTAAAATTTTCTGAAATGTGAATACAATATTTAGTTATAATATTATTAATAATCATACATTATATAAATTCAATATAAACAATTTTATTGATAGTTATATAATAATGATCTAAAATTAAATTAATAAACTATTAATAATAAGATAGATATTAATTAAAAAATATTTACAAAATCCAAATTGATTCAAAATTAAAGTAAAATATATTACTGAATAATAATTTTTAATTTTTAAATTTTACTTCTTTTTTAAGCGTATATATATTTTTTGATTAAAAATAAATTATTTAAATAATATTTTCTTACTTATAATTTATTTTATTAATTATTATGTATTATATAGTGGATTAATGGTTTATGTAGTTAGGTATTACGAGGTTTAGGAGTATACTGATTTAATTGTGTATGCATTTAGTGGATTATAGGTTTTATTTAAAAAATAAAATAACAAAAAATTTATTTTTATTATTTTTTGATATTTTCAAAGGTTATAACCTTTGAAAATATAATAATTTTTAAATTTTTTTCAAAAGCGAATTCAAAATTTAGTTATAAAAATTATTATATTCATATAACATATAAATTCAATATAAACAATTTTAGTGATTAATATTCTAATAATGATCAAAAAATAAATTAATAATCTATTATTAATAATATAGATATCAATTAAAATATAATTACAAAACAAAAAATGATTCATAAGCAAACCAAAATATATTACTATATAATAATTTTTTATTTTATAATTTTTTTTAATTTTAAAATGTTTATCTATATTTTTTTGATTAAAAATAATTTAGAAAAATTATATTTGTTTAACTCATAATTTATTTCTTAATTAATATTTATATAAAAATAAACAAATAAATAATTAAATGAATATTTAAAATTATAATGAAAAAAAATGAGATTTATTATTTATTATTTAGGGTATACCAATTTAATTTAAATTATATCTATCTTACTAATAAATTATTTTGTAATTAATATTTCTATAAAAATAAACTGATAAATAATTAAAATAAAAATTTAAAATTATACTGAATAAAAATTAAAATGAGATTTATGATTTATTATTAAAATCCTATGCACCTTAATGATTCAATGCATAAAATACATAAAAAAAACATAATGCCTAATAATTCCAAGCATACGAATACAACAAAAACCACCTGGCATTCTCAGACTTCAGAGTTGGCATTGAGTCATTATGCGCACTGAGTCCTTTCCATTCATATTTGCCCAAGCCTTTTGGAGGAACCTGAATGATGCACCATATTAAAACTATGCAAATATAAGATTGTGCATGTGTGTGACATGCAGCATCAAGCATTTGCCTATGTCATTTCTATGCAATGGAATACATGTAAAACAGAATACCCATAAATCCACAAGTCCATATCTACGGCACTTCGTCAATTCATTCTCACCTGTGAATTCCACATTCTTTTGCTTCAATGATCCTCAAAAGAGTATCTATTGGGTTAGAATGATTCCTCCTCGAGCTCCAAGAAGTGGCTGTATGTTGCACCGAAAAAATATCAAAAAATATGCATGCATCAGTGTGCATTTGTGATGATGTCCATCTCATAGTCTAATTATCTACGGGTACAACCAAGCTAGAATACAAGTAAAATTATAAAATGCTATAAAGATGGGTCTTCTGCTCCAGAGAGTGTAGCATCGCCTAATGTGTATTTACAAAATGCATTAGTGGGCCCCACTTAGAGATACTCATGGGTCCAGTTGCCCTCTTTGCATGCTACATAGAGAACATACAAGATTGTGTGTGTGAGTATGTCATGATCCATCTCTACAAGTACATGGTGCATACAAAGTCCAAAATACAAATAAGACTACATACATAAACTACAAGTTTGAATCTTTCACTCCCGTGTGGCTGGTCTGGACTCCATTGCTTATTTGCCCTGCTTGGTGATTCTTCGGATTTTGCCGGCTCTCAAATTAATCATGGATTACCCGCTACTCCTGTTGGGCTATGGTTTGGTGGCCCTCTATGCTGCCTGATAGGGCAAGTGGGACCCATTCCTAGCCACTCCTGGGTTTACTCCTGACCACTTTGCTCGGTCTCATCAGTTGTCTGAATGTTATCATCCCTGCTTGCTAGTGGGGCCCTCTACAAGCTGGTGGCCCATTCTTCTGGATGCTTCCAGGACTTGCTGCCCCTCTAAATGCTACATTAAAATGGACAAGAATATGTGCACATGTGTACTATTGTCCGTCGCTATGTGTGTGTGCTGCAGTAGTATCAGGGTTTAGGAGTTTAGTAATTTAAGTATTTTGTGGTTTATAGGTTTTATTTAAATAATTAAATAACAAAAAAATTATTTTTATGATTTTTTCTCATTTTCAAGGTTATAACCATTGAAAATATTATAATTCTTAATTTTTTTCAAATGTTAATACAATATTTAATTATAATAATCATAAAAATTAAATATCATGTAAATTCAATATAAATAATTTTATTGATCGATATTATAATACTGATCATAAAATAAATTAATAAACTATAATTAATAATATAGAAATTAATTAAAATATATTTGAAAAACCTAAAATGATTCAAAATCAAAGTAAAATATATTACTAAATAATAATTTTTTATTTTTAAATTTTTGATTCTTTTTATAAGTTTATAAATTTTTTTGATGAAGATAAATTATTTAAATTATATTTGTCTCATTCATAATTTTATTTTGCAATTAATATTTCTATAAAAATAAACTAATAAATAATTAAAATGAATATTGAAATTATAATGAATAGAAATAAAAAAAAGATTTATGATTAATTATTTATGGTATACTAGTTTAATGGTTTAAGTATTTAGGAGTTTAGGTGTTTAGTGATTTAAGTGTTTAGGCATTTAGTTGTTTATATGTTTTATTTATATAATGAAATAACAAAAAAATTATTTTTCAAATTTTTTATCAAATTTGAAGGTTATAACCTTTATAAATATAATAATTTTTAATTTTTTTTCAAATGTGAATACAATATTTAGTTATAATAAATTTAATAATTATATATCATGTAAATTAAAAATAAACAATTTTATTGATAGATATTAATAAACTAAATATAAATATAAATATAATAATGATCAAAAAATAAATTAATTAACTATTATTTATTGATAGATATTTATATGTTATTTATAAATACATAAACCTTTAAAGATGGTTTAAATGTTTAAGTATTTAAGGGATTTAGGGTTTTTGGGTTTAGGAGTTTAATGATTTAAGTGTTAGGCATTTAGTAGTTTATAGGTTTTATAAAAACAATAAAATAACAAAAAATTATTTTTGTGATTTTATCTAATTTTCAAAGATGATAACCTTTAAAAATAAAATAATTTTGTATTATTTTCAAATGTAAATATAATATTTAGTTATAATAATCTTAATAATTAAATATCATGTAAATTCAATATAAACAATTTTATTGATTAAAATTCTAATAATGATCAAAAAATAAATTAATAATCTATTATTAATAAGATAGATATCAATTAAAATATAATTACAAAACCTAAAATGATTCAGAAGCAAAGCAAAACATATTACTATATAATAATTTTTTGTTTTGAAATTTTTTTTCTTTTAAAAAGTTTATCAATAATTTTTTGATGAAAAATAATTTATATAAATTATTTTTGTCTAGCTCAATTTATTTTGTAATTAATATTTATATATAAATAAACAAATAAATAATTAAAATGAATATTTAAAATTATAATAAAAAAATGAGATTTATTATTTATTATTTAGGGATACTATTTTAATTTAAATTAGATCTGTCTCACTATTAATTTATTTTGTAATTAATATTTCTAGAAAAATAAACTTATAAATAATTAAAATAAAAAATTTAAATTTTACAGAATAAAAATTAAAATGAGATTTATGATTAATTATTAATCTATACCAGTTTAATGGAATAAGTATTTAGAGGTTTTATCGTTTAAGAGTTTAGCAATTTATGTTTTTAGGCTTTTAGTGGTTTATAGGTTTTATTTAAAAAATATAATAACAATAAATATATTTTTATTATTTTTTGATATTTTCAAATGTTATAACCATTCAAAATATAAGAATTTTTAAATTTTTTTCAAAAGTGAATACAATCTTAAGTTATAATAATCATTATATTTATATATCATATAAATTCAATATAAAAAATTTTATTAATAAATATTCTAATAATGATCAAAAAATAAAATAATAATCTATTATTAATAAGATAGATTTCAATTAAAAAAAATAGATCTCAATTAAAATATAATTAAAAATCTAAAATGATTCAGAAGCTAATCAAAATATTTTACTATATAATAATATTTTGTTTAGAAATTTTTTTATCTTTTAAAAAGTTTATCAATATAATTTAAAAAGTTTATCAATAATATTTTACTATATAATAATTATATTTGTCTAACTCATTTTATTTTGTAATTAATATTTATATAGAAATAAACAAATAAATATTTAAAATGAATATTAAAAATATAATGAAAAAAAATAATATTTATTATTTATTATTTAGGGATACCGGTTTAATTGAAATTAGATCTGATTCACTAATAATTTATTTTGTAATTAATATTTTTATAAAAATAAACTGATAAATAATTAAAATAGAAATTTAAAATCATACTGAATAAAAATTAAAATGAGATTTAAGATTTATTATTATTGTATACCAGTTTAATGGTTTAAGTATTTAGTAGTTTTATCGATAGAGTTTAGCGATTTATGTTTTTAGGCTTTTAGTGGTCTATAGGTTTTATATAAAAAAATAAAATAACAAAAAAAAATTCTATAATTTGTTAATTTTCATAGGTTATAACCTTAGAAAATATAATAATATTTAAAATTTTTTGAAATGTGAAATTGATTCAAAAATTAATTATATATCATATAAATTCAATATAAACAATTTTATTGATAGATATTATAATAATGATCAAAAATTAAATTAATAAACTATTAATAATAAGATTAATATCAATTAAAAAATATTTACAAAATGCAAATTGATTCAAAATTAAAGTAAAAAATATTACTGGATAATAATTTTTAATTTTTAAATTTTTACTTCTTTTATAAGCGTATATTTTTTTTGATTAAAAATAAATTATTTAAATTATATTTGTCACACTCATAATTTATTTTGTAATAAATATTTCTATAAAAATAAACTTATAAATAATTAAAATGAATATTTAAAATAATAATAAATTGAAATAAAAATTAGATTTCTTAATTATTTAGTAGCATATAGCGGTTTAATGGTTTATGTATTTAGGCATTACGGGCCTTAGGAGTTTACCAATTTTACTGTGTATGCATTTAGTGGTTTAAGGGTTTTATTTAAAAAATAAAATAACAAAATATTAATTTTTATTATTTTTTGATATTTTCAAAGGTTATAACATTTGAAAATATAATAATTTTTAAATTTTTTTCAAATGTTAATTCAATATTTAGTTATAATAATCATTATATTTATATATCATATAAATTCAATTTAAACAATATTATTGATAAATATTCTAAAAATGATCAAAAAATAAATTAATAATCAATTATTAATAAGATAGATATCAATTAAAATATAATAAAAAACCTTAGGTGATTCAGAAGAAATCAAAATATATTACTATATAATAATTGGTTGTTTTGAAATTTTTTTTTCTTTAAAAAGTTTATCCATATTTTTATGATGAAAATTAATTTATATAAATTATATTTGTCTAACTTATACTTTATTTTTTAATTAATATTTATATAAAAATAAACAAATAAATAATTAAAATGAATATTTAAAATTATAATGAAAATGATAATATTGAGATTTATACTTTATTATTTTGGGTATACCAGTCTAATTTAAATTAGATCTATCTCACTAATAATTTTTTTTGTAATTAATATTTCTATAAAAATAAACTGATAAATAATTAAAATAAAAATTTAAAATTATACTGAATAAAAATTAAAATGAGATTTATGAATTATTATTAATGTATACTAGTTTAATATTTAAGTATTTAGAGGTTTTTTCGTTTATGACTTTAGCGATTTATGTTTTTAGTCATTTAGTGGTTTATAGGTTTTATTTAAACATTTAAATAACATAAAAATTATTTTTGATATTTTTTAACATTTTCAAAGGTTATAACCTTTGAAAATATAATAATTTTAAAATTTTTTAAAAATGTGAATACAATATTTAGTAATAATAATCATTATAATTATATATAATATAAACTAAATATAAACAATTGTATTGATAGATATGATATCAATTATCAAAAAATAAATTAATATGCTATTATTAATATGATAGATATAATTTAAATATAATTGCAAAACCTAAAAATATTCAAAATCCATGTAAAATTTATTACTAAATTATAATTTTTTTTGTTTTTGCTTCTTTTTATAAGCTTATAAATTTTTTGATGAAAAATAAATTATTTAACTTATATTTGTACCACTCATAATTTATTTTGTAATTAATATTTTAATAAATTATTTAAATTATATTTAAGGTTTACGAGTTTAAAGGTTTAAGTATTTAGGGGCTTTTGTGTTTTGGAGTTTAGAGGTTTAAGTGTTTAGGCATTTAGTGGTTTATAAGTTTTATTTAAACAATGATATAACAAAAAATTTATTTTTATTATTTTTTTAATTTTAAAAGGTTATAACCTTCGAAAATATAATAATTTTTAAATTTTTTTCAAATGTAAATATAATATTTAGTTATAATAATCTTAATAATTATAAGTAATTTAAATTCAATATAAATAATTACATTGCTAGATATATAATAATGATCAAAAAAATTTAATAAACTATTATTAATAAGATAGATATTATTTAAAAAATATTTACAAAATCTAAATTTATTCAAATTCAAAGTAAAATATATTACTTAATAATAATTTTTTTAATGTTTTGCATTTTTTATAACTTTATATTTGTGTTATTATAAAGAAATTATTTAAATAAAATATTCTTACTCATAATTTATTTTGTAATTTATAATTCTATAATAATAAACTAATAAATAATTAAAATAATTATTTAAAATTATAATGAATACAAATAAAATTGAGATTTATTATTTATTATTCAGGATATACAAGTTTAATGGTTTAAGTATTTAGGTGTTTTGGGGTTTAGTCATTTAAGTGTTTATGCCTTTGGTGATTTTATCTAATTTTTGAAGGTTATAACCTTGAAAAATATAATAATTTTTAATTTTTTTATAAAATGTGAATATACTATTTAGTTATAATAATCTTGATAATTATATATAATGTAAAATCAATATAAATAATTTTATTAATAGATATTATAATAATGATCAATAAATAAATTAATAAACTATTATTAATTAGAATGGTATAAATTAAAAAATAATTACAAAATCTAAAATTATTCAAAATTAAATTAAAATAAATTACTAAATAATAATATTTAGTTTTAAAAATTTTGCCTCTTTTTATGATCTTATATTTTTTTGATGAAAAATAAATTATTTAAATTATATCCGTCTCACTAATAATTTATTTTGTAATTAATATTTCAATAAAAATAAACTGATAAATAATTAAAACGAATATTTAAAATTATAATGAATACTAATAAAAATGAGATTTATTATTTTTTATTTTGAGTTTACTAATTTAAAGGCTTATGTATTTATGGGCTTCGGGGTTTAGGAGTTTAGTCATTAAGAATTTAGGTATTTTGTGGTTTATAGATTTTATTTAAAAAATCTAATAACAAAAAATTTATTTTTTTATTTATTCTTATTTTCAAATGTTATACCCTTTGAAAACTTAATAATTTTTAATTTTTTTAAAATGTAAAAATATTATTTTGTTATAATTATCTAAATAATTATATATTATGTAAATTCAATATAAATAATTTTTTTATAGATATTATGATGACAATAATAAAATAAATTAATAAACTATTATTAATAAGATAGATATTAAATAAAATTTATTTGCAAAACCTAAAATGATTCAAAATCAAAGTAAAATATATTAATAAGATAGATATTAAATAAAATTATTATTAATAAAATAAAATATACTGGTTTAAAAGGTTATATATTTAGGAGTTTTGGGATTTAAGAATTTAGTGATTTAAGTGTTTAGGCATTTTGTTGTTTATAGTTTTATTTAAAAATAAAATAACAAAAAAATTTTTTTGTTATTTGTTCTCATTTTTGAAGGATATAACCTTTGAAACTATAACAATTTTTAAATTTTTTTTAAATGTGAATATTATATTTAGTTATGAGAATCTTAATAATTATATATGATGTAAATTTAATATAAATAATTATATTGATATATATTATAATAATGATCATACAAAATATTAATAAACAATTATTAATAAGATAAATATTGTTTAAAATATAATTACAAAACCTAAAATGATTCAAAATCAAAGTGAAATATTTAACTAAATATTAATTTTTAATTTTTAAAATTTTTGTATCCATTTATAAGCTTATATATTTTTTGATGAAAAATAAATTATTTAAATTATATTTGTCTCACTATTATTTTATTTTTTAATTTATATTTCTTTAAAAATAAACTAATAAATAATTAAAATGTATATATAAAATTATAATGAATACTAATAAAAATTATATTTATGATTTATTATTTAGGGTATACCTATTTAATGGTTTAAGTTTATTGTGGTTTTGGGGTTAATGAGTTTATTGATTTATATGTTTACACATTTAGGTGTTTATAGGTTTTATTTAATCAATGAAATAACAAAAAATTTATTTTTATGAATTTTCGTGATTTTGAAAGGTTATAACCTTTGAAATATAATAGTTTTTTAATAGTTCTAAAATATTAATACAATACTTAGTTATAATAATCTTAATAATTATATTTGATGTAAATTCAATATGAAAAATTTTATTAATATATATTATTTTGATGATCAAAAAATAAATTAATAAACTATTATTAATAAGACAGATATTATTTAAAATATATTTGCAGAACCCAAAATAATTCAAAATCAAAGTAAATTATATTACTAAATAAAATTTTAAATTTTTGAAATTGTTTATTTTTATAAGCTTATATTTTTATTCATAAAAAATAATTTATTTAAATTATATATGTCTCACTCATTATTTATTTTGTAATTAATATTTCTATAAAAATAAACTAAAAATAATTAAAATGAATATTTAAAATTATAAAGAATACAAATAAAAATGAGACTTATTATTTAGGTTATAGAGGGTTAATGGTTTAAGTATTTAGGGGTTTTTAGGGGTTTAGGAGTCTAGAGATTTAAATGTTTAGGCATTTAGTGGCTTATAAGTTTTATTTAAATAATAAAATAATAAAAAATTATTTTTTGTGTTTTTTATCATTTTTGAAGGTTAGAACCTTTGAAATATAATAATTTTTAAATTTTTTTCAAATGTAAATATAATATTTTGTTATAATAATCTTAATAATTATAAGACATTTAAATTCAATATAAGTAATTTTATTGTTAGATATTATAAAATTGATCAAATAATAAATTAATAACTTTTCTTAATAAGATTGATAGCAATTAAAATATAATTGCAAAACCATTTATATAAAGATTAAAAATCAAAGTAAAATATATTACTAAATAATAATTTTTTGTTTTTAAATTTTTACTTCTTTTTATATGCTTATATTATTTTTTGATTAAAAATAAATTATTAAAATTATAGTTGTCTCGCTCAATATTTATTTTGTAATTAATATTTCTATAAAAAATAAACTAATAAATAATAAAATGAATATTTAAAATTATAATGAATACAAATTAAAAGAGATTATGATTTATTATATGTGGTATACCGGTTTAATGGTTTGATTATTTAGGAGCTTTTTCGTTTAGGAGTTTATAAATTTATGTTTTTAGGTATTTAGTGGTTTATACGTTTTATTTATATAATAAAAATAAAAAAAAATTTAGATTTTTTTTTGATTTTCAAAGGTTATAACCTTTGAAAATAAAATAATTTTTAAAACTTTTTGATAAGTGAATACTACGTATAATTATATTAATCTTACTAATTATATATCATATAAATTAAATATAAACAATTTTAATGATAGATATTATAATAATGATCAAAAATTAAATTAATAAACTATTATTAATAATATAAATATTAATTAAAATATATTTACATAACACAAAATGATTCAAAATCAAATCAAAATATATTACTAAATAATAATATTAATTTTTAAATTTTTCTTTCTTTTTATAAGCTTATATTTTTTTGATTAAAAATAAATTATTTAAATAATATTTGTCTCACTCGAAATTTATTTTGTAATTAATTTTTCTAAATAATTAAACTATAAATAATTAAAATGAATATTTAAAATTATAATAAATAGAAATAAAAATAAGATTTATTATTTATTAAGTAGTATATAGATGTTAAAATATTTATGTATTTAGGGGTTTCGGGGTTTATGAGCTTACTTATTTAAGTAAGTAAGCATTTAATGGTCTATAGGTTTTATTTAAAAAATAAAATAACTAAAAATTTATTTTATTATTATTTTCTCATATTTTAAGATTATAACTTTTGAAAATATAATAATTTTTAAATTTTTTTCAAAAGTGAATACAATATTTATTTATAATAATCATAATAATTATATATCATATAAATTCAATTTAAACAATTTTATTGATAGATATTCTAATAATTATCATAAAATAAATTAAAAATCTATTATGAATAAGATTGATATTACTTAAAATATAATATCAAAATCTAAAATGATTCAGAATCAAAGAAAAATATATTACTAAATAATAAGTATTTGTTTTTAAATTTTTATTCTTTTTATAAGCTTTTCAATTTTTTGATGAAAAATAATTTTTATAAATTATATTTTTAACTCATAATTTATTTTATAATTAATACATATATAAAAATAAAAAACTAAACAATCAAAATGAATTTTTTAAATTATATTGTAAACAAATAAAAATGAAATTTATTAATTATTATTTAGGGTATACCGATTTAAAGGATTATCTATATAGACTTATCGAAATTTTGTAGTTAGTGATTTAAATGCTTTGGCATTTAATGGTGTATAGGTTTTATTTAAACAATAGAATAACAAAGAAAAAATATTTTTTTTTATTTTTTAACATATTCAAAGGTTATAACCTTTGAAAATATAATAATTATAAAATTTTTTCAAAAGTGAATACAATATTTAGTTATATTAATCATTATATTTATATATCATATAAATTCAATATAAACATTTTTATTGATAAATATTCTAATAATGATGAAAAAATAACTTAATAATCTATTATTAATAAGATAGATATCAATTAAAATATAATTAAAAAATATATAATGATTCAGAAGCAAAGCAAAATATATACTATACAATAATTTTTTGTTTTGAAGTTTTTATTCTTTTAAAAAGTTTATCTATAATTTATTGATGAAAAATAATTTAATAAATTATATTGTGTAACTCATAAATTATTTTTTAATTAATATTTATATTAAAATAAACAAATAAATAATTAAAATGAATATTTAAAATTATAATTTAAAAAATGAGATTTATTATTTATTATTTAGGGTATACCAGTCTAAATTAAATTAGATATTTCTTACAAATAATTTCTTTTGTATTTAATCTTTCTATAAAAATAAATTGAAAATTAATTAAAATAAAAATTTAAAATTATACTGAATAAAATTAAAAATGATATTTATGATTTATTATTAATGTATACTAATTTAATGGTTTAGGTATTTAGCAGTTTTGTCTTTTAAAAGTTTAGCAATTTATATTTTTTTCATTTAGTGGTTTATAGGTTTTATTTAATCAATAAAATAACATAAAAAATTTGTAATTTTTTCTCATTTTCATATGTTATAACCATTGAAAATATAATAATATTTAAAATTTTTTAAAATGTGAATACAATATTTAATTATAATAATATTAGTAATTATATATGATATAAATTCAATATAAATAATTTTATTGATAGATATTATAATAATGATTAAAAATTAAATTAAAAACTACTAATAATAAGATAGATATTAATTAAAAAATATTTTAAAAACCCATTTTGATTCAAAATTAAAGTAAAATATATTACTGGAAGATAATTTTTAATTTTTAATTTTTTACTTCTTTTATAAGCATACTTTTTTTGATTAAAATAAATTATTTAAATTATATTTGTAACACTCATACTTTATTTTGTAATATATAGTTCTATAAAAATAAACTAATAAATATTTAAAATGAATATTTAAAATTATAATAAATAGAAATAAAAATTAGATTTATTAAATATTATGTAGTATATAGAAGTTTAATGGTTTATGTATTTAGGCATTACAGGGTTTAGGTATTTACTAATTTAACTGTGTATGCATTTAGTGGTTTATAGTTTTTATTTAAAAAATAAAATAAAAAAAATTAATTTATTATTTTTTGATATTTCCAATGTTATAACCTTTCAAAATATAATTATTTTTGAATTTATTTCATAAAGTGAATAAATATTTATTTATAATAATCATAATAATTATATATCATATAAATTTAATATAAACAATTTTATTGATAGATATTCTAATAATTATCAAAAAATAAATTAAAAATCTATTATGAATAAGATTGATATTACTTAAAATATAATATCAAAACCTAAAATGATACAAAAGTAAAGCAAAATATATTACTTAATAATAATTATTTGTTTTTAAATTTTTATTCTTTTTATAAGCTTAACTATTTTTGATGAAAAATAATTTTTATAAATTATATTCTTAACTCAATTTATTTTATAATTAATATATATATATATATATATATATAAACTAAATAATCAAAATAAATTTTTTAAATTATAATGAAAACAAATAAAAAATGAGATTTATTAATTATTATTTAGGGTATAACGGTTTAAAGGATTATCTATCTAGGTGTATCGGGATTTTGTATTTTAGTGATTTAAGTGTTTAGGCATTTAGTGGTTTTTAGGTTTTATTTAAACAATAAAATAACAAAAAAACAATTTTTTTTTATTTTTTCACATGTTAAAAGGTTATAATCTTTGAAAATATAATAATTTTAAAATTTTTTTCAAAAGTGAATATAATATTTAGTTATAATAATTATAAATTATATATTTCATATAAATTCAATATAAACATTTTTATTGATAAATATTATAATAATGATAAAAAAATAATTTAATAATCTATTATTAATAATTTAGATATCAATTATAATATAATTAAAAAAACCTAAAATGATTCAGAAACAAAGCAAAATATAATACTATATAATAATTTTTTGTATTTAATTTTTTTCATCTTTTAATTAGTTATCTATATTTTTTTGTTGAAAAATAATTTATATAAATTATATTTGTATAACTTATACTTTATTTTGTAATTAATATTTATATAAAAAATAAACAAATAAATAAATAAAATGAATATTTAAAATCATAATGAAAAAAAAATGAGATTTATTATTTATTATTATTATTATTTAAAGTATACCGATTTAATTACAATTATATCTGTCTCACTAATAATTATTTTTGTAATTAATATTTCTATAAAAATAAACTGATAAATAATTAAAATAAAAAATAAAAATTATACTTAATAAAAATTAAATTGAGATTTATGATTTATTATTAATGTATACCAATTTAATGGTTTAAGTATTTAAAAGGTTTTGTCGTTTAGGAGTTTATCAATTTATGTTTTTAGGCATTTAGTGGTTTATAGGTTTTATTTAAATAATGAAATAACAAAAAATTTATTTTTGATATTTTTTAAAAATTTCAAAGGTTATAACATTTGAAAATATAATAATTTTAAAATATTTTTAAAATGTTTATACAATATTTAATAATAATAATTATTATAACTATATATAATATCAACTAAATATAAACAATTTTATTGATAGATAATATATCAATTATCAAAAAATAAATTAATAAACTATAATTAATATGATAGAAATAAATTAAAATATAATTAAAAAACCGAAAATTATTATAAATCAAAGTAAAATTTATTACTAAATAATAATTTTTTTTAGTTTTTGCATCATTTTATAAGCTTATATGTTTTTTTTGATGAAAAATATAATATTTAAATTATATTTGTATCACTCATAATTTATTTTGTAATTAATATTTCTATAAATTATTTAAATTATATTTAAGATTTACGAGTTTAAAGGTTTAAGTATTTAGGGGCTTCGGGTTTAGGAGTTTAGATATTTATGTATTTAGGCATTTAATGGTTTATAAGTTTTATTTAAACAATGATATAACAAAAAATTTATTTTTGTTATTTTTTCTCATTTTTGAAGGTTATAAACTTTGAAAATATAACAATTTTTAAATTTTTTTATATGTGAATACTAAATTTAGTTATGATAATCTTAATAATTATTTATCATGTAAATTAAATATAAACAATTATATTGAAATATATTATATTAATGATCACAAAATAAATTAATAAACTATTATTAATAAGATAGATATTATTTTAAATATATTTCCAAAACGTAAATTTATTCAAAATCAAAGTAAAATATATTACAAAATAATATTTTCTTTGATGTTTTACTTCTTTTTATAAGTTTATATTTTTTGTTATTAAAAGTAAATTATTTAAATTATATTTGCCTTCCTCATAATTTGTTTTTAATTTATAATTCTATAAAAATAAACTAATAAATAATTAAAATGAATATTTAAAATTATAATGAATACAAATAAAATAGAGATTTATTATTTATTATTCAAGATATACTAGTTTAATGGTTTATGTATTTAGGTATTTTGGGGTTTAATGATTTAAGTGTTTAGGCCTTAAGTGATTTATAGTTTTTATTTAAAGAATGAAAAAATAAAAAATTTAATTTTTTGATTTTTTTAATTTTTGAAGGTTATAACCTTTGAAAATATAATAATTTTAAATTTTTTTAAATGTGAATATAATATTCAATAATAATAATCTTAATAATTATATATAATGTAAACTCAATATAAATAATTTTATTAATAGATATTATAATAATGATCAATAAAAAATTAATAAACTATTATTAATAAGAATGATATAAATTAAAATATAATTGCAAAATATAATATGATTCAAAATAAAAATAAAATATATTACTAAATAATAAATTTTGTTTTTAAAATTTTGCCTCTTTTTATAAGGATATATATTTTTTTTGATGAAAAATAAATTATTTAAATTAGATCTATCTTTCTATTAATTTATTTTGTATTTAATATTTCTATAAAAATAAACTTATAAATAATTAAAATAAAAATTTAAAATTATACTTAATAAAAGTTAAATTGAGATTTATGTTTTTTTATTAATGTACACCTATTTAATGGTTTAAGTATTAAAAGGTTTTGTTGTTTAGGAGTTTAGCAATTTATGTTTTTAGGCATTTAGTGGCTTATAGGTTTTATTTAAACAATAAAATAACAAAAAAAAATTTGTAATTTTTTATCATTTCATAGGTTATAAACTTTGAAAATATAATAATATTTAAAATTTTTTGAAATGTGAATACTATACTTAGTTATAATAATATTAATAATTATATATCATATAAATTCAATATAAACTATTTTACTGATAGATAATATAATAATGATCAAAATTTAAATTAATAAACTATTAATAAAAAGATTGATATTAATTAAAAAATATTTACAAAACCCAAATTGATTCAAAATTAAAGTAAAATATATTACTGGATAATAATTTTTAATTTTTAAATTTTTACTTCTTTTATAAGCATATATTTTTTTGATTAAAAATAAATTAATTAAAATATATATGTCGCACTCATAATTTAATTTGTAATAAATATTTCTATAAAAATAAACTAATAAATAATTAAAATGAATATTTAAAATTATAATAAATAGAAATATAAATTTGATTTATTAATTATTAAGTAGTATATAGCGGTTTAATGGTTTATGTATTTAGGCATTATGAGGTTTAGGAGTTTACTGATTTAACTGTGTATGCATTTAGTGGTTTATAGGTTTTATTAACAAAATAAAAAAATAAAAAATTTATTTTTATTATTTTTTCATATTTTCAAAGGTTAAAACCTTAGAAAATATAATAATTTTTAAATTTTTTTCAAATGTGAATACAATATTTAGTTATAATAATCATTATATTTATATATCATATAAATTCAATATAAACAATTTTATTGATAAATATTCTAATAATGCTCGAAAAATAAATTAATAATCTATTATTAATAAGATAGATATCAATTAAAATATAATTACAAAACCTAAAATGATTAAGAAGAAAAGCAAAATATATTACTATATAATAATTTTTTGTTTAAAATTTTTTTTTCTTTTAAAAAGTTTATCAATAATTTTTTGATAAAAAATAATTTATATAAATTATATTTGTCTAACTCAATTTATTTTGTAATTAATATTTATATATAAATAAACAAATAAATAATTAAAATAAATATTTAAAATTATAAAGAAAAAAATGAGATTTATTATTTATTATTTAGGGATACCGGTTTAATTTAAATTAGATCTATCTCACTAATAATTTATTTTGTAATTAATATTTTTATAAAATAAATTGATAAATAATTAAAATAAAAATTTAAAATTATACTGAATAAAATTAAAATGAGATTTATAATTTATTATTAATGTATACCAGTTTAATGATTTAAGTATTTACAGGTTTTGTCGTTAGTAGTTTAGCGATTTATGTTTTTTAGGCTTTTAGTGGTTTATAGGTTTTATTTTAAAAAATAAAATAACAAAAAAAATTATATAATTTTTTATAATTTTCATAGGTTATAACATTGGAAAATATAATAATATTTACAATTTTTTGAAATGTGAATACAATTTTTAGTTTTAATAATATTAATAATTATATATCATATAAATTCAATATAAACAATTTTATTGAAAGATAATATAATAATGATCAAAAATTAAATTAATAAACGTGTAATAAAAAGATAGATATTAATTAAAAAATATTTATAAAACCCAGATTGATTCAAAATTAAAGTAAAATATATTACTGGATAATAATTTTTAATTTTTAAATTTCTACTTCTTTTATAAGCGTATATTTTTTTTATTAAAAATAAATTAGTGTGCCTCAATTTAAAATTCCATCTAGGCACTTTATAATGAGGGATTGTTTTTCTTTGTTTGTGAAGGAAAAGAAGAAATTATTTGATAGCATATCATCTCATTGTTGTAGAATTTCATTTACTACCAACACTTGGACTAGCATTCAAAATTTGTCTTATATATGTTTGACTGTTCATTTCATTGATTCTCAATGGAATATGCATAAAAGGCTTTTGAACTTTTGTGTAATTAAAAGTCATTCTGGAGTTAATATTAGAAATGCTATTGAGTTTTGCATGAATGAATGGGGTTTGAGAAAGTTGATGTTCATTACTGTTGACAATGCATCAAATAATGATGTTGAGTTGAACAATAGAAAAAAAGGCTTGTGAAGAAAAGTGTTGTACCTTTGAGAGGCGAGTATTTTCATATGAGATGTTGTGCTCATATCCTAAAGTTAATTGTCTTAGATGGCATTGCAGTATTAGAGGGTGCTATTTAAAAAATTAGAGGTGTGGTGAAATATGTGAGGAGCAGTCCTAAAAGATTAGAATTGTTTAAGTTATGTGTTGAAGAAGAAAACTTGACATATGAATCTTTATTGCAATTAGATTGTCCTACAAGATGGAATTCAACTTATTTGATGCTACAAATTGATATAAAATATCAAAAAGAATTTGATAAGTTGGAGGACAAAGACAAAAGGTTTTTGAAGGAGTTTGGTTCAAACGTTCCAACTGAGAGAGACTGAACAAAAGCCAAAGTTTTGGCTCGTTTATTGAAAATTTTTATGTTGTAACTTATAAATTTTCTGGTTCATAATATTCTACCTCTAGTGTTTATTTTCATGAGATTATTCGAATTTTGAAAAAAAATTGAGCTTTGTGAAAATAGTAGAGATACAATGGTGTGTGAAATGGGTATGAAAATGAGGCATAAATTCAACAAATATTGGGGTTTTCTTCAGTCAACAAATATTATGCTTTTTGTAGCGGTAGTGTTGGATCCTAGATATAAGCTCAAATATCTCAAGGTTAAGTACTCTTAGCATTATGGAGAGTAATTGGCTAAAAATTTGGTGAAAAAGGTTATAAATGCTTTAAATGAGATGATGGATGATTATAAAGATTTAAATGAAGATGAATCAAAAGAAGATGATTTCTCTTTTACTGTGTTGAAAAAAAATGATGATTTCTTTGATGGTAGTGATACTTATGTTGATGATTTTTTTTGTTGAATTAGAGAAAGAACAAGAAGTTGCAGCTTTGGAAGAGTTGGATAGGAACTTGGAGGTCAAACTTGAAAAAAATAGAATTGATTTTGATCTTCTAAACTGGTGGAAGGTAAATGAGGTTAGGTATCCTTCTTTGGCATATGTAGCAAGGGATGTATTTGCTATCCAAGCATCTAATGTGGCCTACGAATCTACAATTAGCAGTGGGGAAAGAACTTTAGATAAATTTAGGAGTTCTTTAACACCTATTACAGCTGAAGTTCTCATATGTCTACAAGATTGGTTGAGAAGCTCAAACAACCCTATTTAAATTGAAGAATTAGTTCAAGACCTTGATGATAATGAATCAGGTTAGTATACAAATCTTGTAAATTTTAATTTCACTTTACTTATTTTATTCATTCAATTTAATAAATATATGGTTCAATTACAATTTTCAGAGGGGTCACAAGATCCAAATATTCTTCCATCTATAGTTGGCCAACTAAATTTGGAATGGGTGTATTAAATTTTATAAGGTAATATTTTGTTTTTTTATTATTCTTTCATCTTAGAAATTTATGTCTACGTGATTAACATGTTTTCATCTTTGGTTGTCCTTCTACAGTGGAGGAAGAAAAGGGATGAGTTGTAGAAGAGATAATTAATTGGGGTTGGATTTTCGTTCCTGTTCCGGAACGGACCTTTGAAATGATTATTATCATGGTTGTTATTAGTTGTATTTTTTTTGTTATAAACTATAAACTACTAAATGCCTAAACACTTAAATCACTAAATTATTAAATCCCAAAACTACTAAATATATAATCGTTTAAACCTTTATATTTAATCTTATTAATACTAGTTTTATTTAATATCTATCTTATTAATTTATTTTACTTTGATTTTGAATCATTTTAGGTTTTGCAAATAAATTTTATTTAATATCTATCTTATTAATAATAGTTTATTAATTTATTTTATTATCATCATCATAATATCTATAAAAAAATTATTTATATTGAATTTACATAATATATAATTATTTAGATTATTATAACAAAATATTATTTTCATATTTTAAAAAAATTAAAAATTATTAAGTTTTCAAAGGTTATAACATTTGAAAATAAGAAAAAATACAAAAATAAATTTTTGTTATTAGATTTTATAAACAAAATCTATAAACCACAAAATACCTGAATTCTTATTGACTAAACTCCTAACCCCG
>JAREIK010001289.1:123272-157487 GCA_029783825.1 Sapria himalayana
AAATATAATAATTTAAAATTTTTTAAAATGTGAATACAAAATTTAATTATAATAATATTAGTAATTATATATGATATAAATTCAATATAAATAATTTTATTGATAGATATTATAATAATGATTAAAAATTAAATTAAAAACTACTAATAATAAGATAGATATTAATTTAAAAATATTTTAAAACCCCATTTTGATTCAAAATTAAAGTAAAATATATTACTGGAAGATAATTTTTAATTTTTAATTTTTTACTTCTTTTATAAGCATATTTTTTTTGATTAAAATAAATTATTTAAATTATATTTGTAACACTCATACTTTATTTTGTAATATATAGTTCTATAAAAATAAACTAATAAATATTTAAAATGAATATTTAAAATTATAATAAATAGAAATAAAAATTAGATTTATTAAATATTATGTAGTATATAGAAGTTTAATGGTTTATGTATTTAGGCATTACAGGGTTTAGGTATTTACTAATTTAACTGTGTATGCATTTAGTGGTTTATAGTTTTTATTTAAAAAATAAAATAAAAAAAATTATTTTTATTATTTTTTGATATTTCCAATGGTTATAACCTTTCAAAATATAATTATTTTTGAATTTATTTCATAAAGTGAATAAATATTTATTTATAATAATCATAATAATTATATATCATATAAATTTAATATAAACAATTTTATTGATAGATATTCTAATAATTATCAAAAAATAAATTAAAAATCTATTATGAATAAGATTGATATTACTTAAAATATAATATCAAAACCTAAAATGATACAAAAGTAAAGCAAAATATATTACTTAATAATAATTATTTGTTTTTAAATTTTTATTCTTTTTATAAGCTTAACTATTTTTGATGAAAAATAATTTTTATAAATTATATTCTTAACTCAATTTATTTTATAATTAATATATATATATATATAAATAAAAAACTAAATAATCAAAATAAATTTTTTAAATTATAATGAAAACAAATAAAAAATGAGATTTATTAATTATTATTTAGGGTATAACGGTTTAAAGGATTATCTATCTAGGTGTATCGGGATTTTGTATTTTAGTGATTTAAGTGTTTAGGCATTTAGTGGTTTTTAGGTTTTATTTAAACAATTAAATAACAAAAAAAACAATTTTTTATTATTTTTTCACATGTTAAAAGGTTATAATCTTTGAAAATATAATAATTTTAAAATTTTTTTCAAAAGTGAATATAATATTTAGTTATAATAATTATAGATTATATATTTCATATAAATTCAATATAAACATTTTTATTGATAAATATTATAATAATGATAAAAAAATAATTTAATAATCTATTATTAATAATTTAGATATCAATTATAATATAATTAAAAAAAAAACCTAAAATGATTCAGAAACAAAGCAAAATATAATACTATATAATAATTTTTTGTATTTAATTTTTTTCAGTCTTTTAATTAGTTATCTATATTTTTTTGTTGAAAAATAATTTATATAAATTATATTTGTATAACTTATACTTTATTTTGTAATTAATATTTATATAAAAAATAAACAAATAAATAAATAAAATGAATATTTAAAATCATAATGAAAAAAAAATGAGATTTATTATTTATTATTTATTATTTAAAGTATACCGATTTAATTACAATTATATCTGTCTCACTAATAATTATTTTTGTAATTAATATTTCTATAAAAATAAACTGATAAATAATTAAAATAAAAAATAAAAATTATACTTAATAAAAATTAAATTGAGATTTATGATTTATTATTAATGTATACCAATTTAATGGTTTAAGTATTTAAAAGGTTTTGTCGTTTAGGAGTTTATCAATTTATGTTTTTAGGCATTTAGTGGTTTATAGGTTTTATTTAAATAATGAAATAACAAAAAATTTATTTTTGATATTTTTTAAAAATTTCAAAGTAACATTTAAAAATATAATAATTTTAAAATATTTTTAAAATGTTTATACAATATTTAATAATAATAATTATTATAACTATATATAATATCAACTAATATAAACAATTTTATTGATAGATAATATATCAATTATCAAAAAATAAATTAATAAACTATAATTAATATGATAGAAATAAATAAAAATATAATTAAAAAACAGAAAATTATTATAAATCAAAGTAAAATTTATTACTAAATAATAATTTTTTTTTTAGTTTTTGCATCATTTTATAAGCTTATATGTTTTTTTTGATGAAAAATATAATATTTAAATTATATATTGTATCACTCATAATTTATTTTGTAATTAATATTTCTATAAATTATTTAAATTATATTTAAGATTTACGAGTTTAACGGTTTAAGTATTTAGGGGCTTCGGGTTTAGGAGTTTAGATATTTATGTATATAGGCATTTAATGGTTTATAAGTTTTATTTAAACAATGATATAACAAAAAATTTATTTTTGTTATTTTTTATCATTTTTGAAGTTTATAAACTTTGAAAATATAACAATTTTTAAATTTTTTTTATATGTGAATACTAAATTTAGTTATGATAATCTTAATAATTATTTATCATGTAAATTAAATATAAACAATTATATTGAAATATATTATATTAATGATCACAAAATAAATTAATAAACTATTATTAATAAGATAGATATTATTTTAAATATATTTCCAAAACGTAAATTTATTCAAAATCAAAGTAAAATATATTACAAAATAATATTTTCTTTGATGTTTTACTTCTTTTTATAAGTTTATATTTTTTGTTATTAAAAGTAAATTATTTAAATTATATTTGTCCTCCTCATAATTTGTTTTTAATTTATAATTCTATAAAAATAAACTAATAAATAATTAAAATGAATATTTAAAATTATAATGAATACAAATAAAATAGAGATTTATTATTTATTATTCAAGATATACTAGTTTAATGGTTTATGTATTTAGGTATTTTGGGGTATAATGATTTAAGTGTTTAGGCCTTAAGTGATTTATAGTTTTTATTTAAAGAATGAGAAAATAAAAAATTTAATTTTTTGATTTTTTTAATTTTTGAAGGTTATAAACTTTGAAAATATAATTATTTTAAATTTTTTTAATGTAAATATAATATTCAATAATAATAATCTTAATAATTATATATAATGTAAACTCAATATAAATAATTTTATTAATAGATATTATAATAATGATCAATAAAAATTTAATAAACTATTATTAATAAGAATGATATAAATTAAAATATAATTGCAAAATATAATATGATTCAAAATAAAAATAAAATATATTACTAAATAATAAATTTTGTTTTTAAAATTTTGCCTCTTTTTATAAGGATATATATTTTTTTGATGAAAAATAGATTATTTAATTTAGATCTGTCTTTCTATTAATTTATTTTGTATTTAATATTTCTATAAAAATAAACTTATAAATAATTAAAATAAAAATTTAAAATTATACTTAATAAAAATTAAATTGAGATTTATGATTTTTTATTAATGTACACCTATTTAATGGTTTAAGTATTAAAAGGTTTTGTTGTTTAGGAGTTTAGCAATTTATGTTTTTAGGCATTTAGTGGCTTATAGGTTTTATTTAAACAATAAAATAACAAAAAAAAATTAGTAATTTTTTATCATTTCATAGGTTATAAACTTTGAAAATATAATAATATTTAAAATTTTTTGAAATGTGAATACTCTACTTAGTTATAATAATATTAATAATTATATATCATATAAATTCAATATAAACAATTTTATTGATAGATAATATAATAATGATCAAAATTTAAATTAATAAACTATTAATAAAAAGATTGATATTAATTAAAAAATATTTACAAAACCCAAATTGATTCAAAATTAAAGTAAAATATATTACTGGATAATAATTTTTAATTTTTAAATTTTTACTTCTTTTATAAACATAAATTTTTTTGATTAAAAATAAATTAATTAAAATATATATGTCGCACTCATAATTTAATTTGTAATAAATATTTCTATAAAAATAAACTAATAAATAATTAAAAAGAATATTTAAAATTATAATAAATAGAAATATCAATTTGATTTATTAATTATTAAGTAGTATATAGCGGTTTAATGGTTTATGTATTTAGGCATTATGAGGTTTAGGAGTTTACTTATTTAACTGTGTATGCATTTAGTGATTTATAGGTTTTATTAACAAAATAAAAAATTTATTTTTATTATTTTTTCATATTTTCAAAGGTTAAAACCTTAGAAAATATAATTATTTTTAAATTTTTTTCAAATGTGAATACAATATTTAGTTATAATAATCATTATATTTATATATCATATAAATTCAATATAAACAATTTTATTGATAAATATATTAATAATCTATTATTAAGAAGATAGATATCAATTAAAATATAATTACAAAACCTAAAATGATTAAGAAGAAAAGCAAAATATATTACTATATAAAAATTTTTTGTTTAAAAATTTTTTTTTCTTTTAAAAAGTTTATCAATAATTTTATGGTAAAAAATAATTTATATAAATTATATTTGTCTAACTCAATTTATTTTGTAATTAATATTTATATATAAATAAACAAATAAATAATTAAAATAAATATTTAAAATTATAAAGAAAAAAAATGAGATTTATTATTTATTATTTAGGGATACCGGATTAATTTAAATTAGATCTATCTCACTAATAATTTATTTTGTAATTAATATTTTTATAAAATAAATTGATAAATAATTAAAATAAAAATTTAAAATTATACTGAATAAAAATTAAAATGAGATTTATAATTTATTATTAATGTATACCAGTTTAATGATTTAGGTATTTACAGGTTTTGTCGTTAGTAGTTTAGCGATTTATGTTTTTTAGGCTTTTAGTGGTTTATAGGTTTTATTTTAAAAAATAAAATAACAAAAATATATTATATAATTTTTTATAATTTTCATAGGTTATAACATTGGAAAATATAATAATATTTACAATTTTTTGAAATGTGAATACAATTTTTAATTTTAATAATATTAATAATTATATATCATATAAATTCAATATAAACAATTTTATTGAAAGATAATATAATAATGATCAAAAATTAAATTAATAAACGTGTAATAAAAAGATAGATATTAATTAAAAAATATTTATAAAACCCAGATTGATTCAAAATTAAAGTAAAATATATTACTGGATAATAATTTTTAATTTTTAAATTTCTACTTCTTTTATAAGCGTATATATTTTTTATTAAAAATAAATTAGTGTACCTCAATTTAAAATTCCATCTAGGCATTCTATAATGAGGGATTGTTTTTCTTTGTTTGTGAAGGAAAAGAAGATATTATTTGATATCATATCATCTCATTGTTGTAGAATTTCATTTACTACCAACACTTGGACTAGCATTCAAAATTTGTCTTATATATGTTTGACTGTTCATTTCATTGATTCTCAATGGAATATGCATAAAAGGCTTTTGAACTTTTGTGTAATTAAAAGTCATTCTTGAGTTAATATTAGAAATGCTATTGAGTTTTAGATGAATGAATGGGGTTTGAGAAAGTTGATGTTCATTACTGTTGACAATGCATCAAATAATGATGTTGAGTTGAACAATAGAAAAAAAGGCTTGTGAAGAAAAGTGTTGTACCTTTGAGAGGCGAGTATTTTCATATGAGATGTTGTGCTCATATCCTAAAGTTAATTGTCTTAGATGGCATTGCAGTATTAGAGGGTGCTATTTAAAAAATTAATGGTGTGGTGAAATATGTCAGGAGCAGTCCTAAAAGATTAGAATTGTTTAAGTTATGTGTTGAAGAAAAAACTTGACATATGAATCTTTATTGCAATTAGATTGTCCTACAAGATGGAATTCAACTTATTTGATGCTACAAATTGATATAAAATATCAAAAAGAATTTGATAAGTTGGAGGACAAAGACAATAGGTTTTTGAAAGAGTTTGGTTCAAACGTTCCAACTGAGAGAGACTGAACAAAAGCCAAAGTTTTGGCTCGTTTATTGAAAATTTTTTTGTTGTAACTTATAAATTTTATGGTTCATAATATTCTACCTCTAGTGTTTATTTTCGTGAGATTATTCGAATTTTGAAAAAAAATTGAGCTTTGTGAAAATAGTAGAGATACAATGGTGTGTGAAATGGGTATGAAAATGAGGCATAAATTCAACAAATATTCGGGTTTTATTCAGTCAACAAATATTATGCTTTTGGTAGCGGTAGTGTTGTATCCTAGATATAAGCTCAAATATCTCAAGGTTAAGTACTCTTAGCATTATGGAGTGTAATTGGCTAAAAATTTGGTGAAAAAGGTTATAAATGCTTTAAATGAGATGATGGATGATTATAAAGATTTAAATGAAGATGAATCAAAAGAAGATGATTTCTCTTTTACTGTGTTGAAAAAAAATGATGATTTCTTTGATGGTAGTGATACTTATGTTGATGATTTTTTTTGTTGAATTGGAGAAAGAACAAAAAGTTGCAGCTTTGGAAGAGTTGGATAGGAACTTGGAGGGCAAACTTGAAAAAAATAGAATTGATTTTGATCTTCTAAACTGGTGGAAGGTAAATGAGGTTAGGTATCCTTCTTTGGCATATGTAGCAAGGGATGTATTTGCTATCCAAGCATCTAATGTGGCATACGGATCTACAATTAGTAGTGGGGAAAGAACTTTAGATAAATTTAGGAGTTCTTTAACACCTATTACATCTGAAGTTCTCATATGTCTACAAGATTGGTTGAGAAGCTCAAACAACCCTATTTAAATTGAAATATTAGTTCAAGACGTTGATGATAATGAATCAGGTTAGTATACAAATCTTGTAAATTTTAATTTAACTTTTACTTATTTTATTCATTCAATTTTATAAAAATATGGTTCAATTACAATTTTCAGAGGGGTCACAAGATCCAAATATTCTTCCATCTATAGTTGGCCAACTAAATTTGGAATGGGTGTATTAAATTTTATAATGTAATATTTTGTTTTTTATTATTCTTTCATCTTAGAAATTTATGTCTACGTGATTAACATTTTTTCATCTTTGGTTGTCCTTCTACAGTGGAGGAAGAAAAGGGATGAGTTGTAGAAGAGATAATTAATTGGGGTTGGATTTTCGTTCCTGTTCCGGAAGGGACCTTTGAAATGATTATTATCATGGTTGTTATTAGTTGTATTTTTTTTGTTATAAACTATAAACTACTAAATGCCTAAACACTTAAATCACTAAATTATTAAATCCCAAAACTACTAAATATATAATCTTTTAAACCTGTATATTTTATCTTATTAATAATAGTTTTATTTAATATCTATCTTATTAATTTATTTTACTTTGATTTTGAATCATTTTAGGTTTTGCAAATAAATTTTATTTAATATCTATCTTATTAATAATAGTTTATTAATTTATTTTATTATCATCATCATAATATATATAAAAAAATTATTTATATTGAATTTACATAATATATAATTATTTAGATTATTATAACAAAATATTATTTTCATATTTTAAAAAAAATTAAAAATTATTAAGTTTTCAAAGGTTATAACATTTGAAAATAAGAAAAAATACAAAAATAATTTTTTTGTTATTAGATTTTATAAACAAAATCTATAAACCACAAAATACCTAAATTATTATTGACTAAAACTCCTAAACCCCGAAGCCCATACATACATAAGCCTTTAAATTAATATACTCTAAATAATAAATAATAAATAATAAATCTCATTTTTGTTAGTATTCATTATAATTTTAAATATTCATTTTAATTATTTATCAGTTTATTTTTATAGAAATATTAATTACAAAATAAAGTGTTTGTGAGACGGATATAATATAAATAATTTATTTTTCAGCAAAAAAATATAAGATCATAAAAAGAGGCAAAATTTTTAAAATAAAATATTATTATTTAGTAATTTATTTTAATTTAATTTTGAATAATTTTAGATTTTGCAATTATATTTTAATTTATATCATTCTAATTAATAATAGTTTATTAATTTATTTAATGATCATTATTATAATATCTATTAATAAAATTATTTATATTGATTTTACCTTATATATAATTATCAATATTATTATAACTAAATATTATATTCACATTTTAAAAAAAATTAAAAATTATCATATTTTCGAAGGTTATAAACTTCAAAAATTAGATAAAATCACTTAAGGCATAAACACTTAAATGACTAAACCCCAAAACACCTAAATACTTAAACCATTAAACCTATATATCCTAAATAATAAATAATAAATCTAAATTTTAGTTGTATTCATTATAATTTTAAATATTTATTTTAATTATTTCTTAGTTTATTTTTATAGAATTATAAATTACAAAATAATTTATGAGGAAGATAAATATAATTTTAAAAATTTATTTTTAATCACAAAAATATAAACTTATAAAAAAACAAAATATTAAAAAAATTATTATTTAGTAATATATAATTTGATTTTGAATAAATTTAGATTTTGCAATTATATTTTAAATAATATCTATCTTATTAATAATAGTTTATTAATTTATTTATTGATCATTATTATAATATCTAGCAATGTTATTATTTATATTGAATATAAATAACTTATATTTATTAAGATTATTATAACTAAATATTATATTTATATTTGAAAAAAATTTAGAAATTTTTATATTTTCAAAGGTTATAACTTTAAAAAATTAAAAAAAATAATTTTTTTGTTATATCATTGTTTAAATAAAACTTATAGACCACTAAATGCCTAAACACTTAAATCTATAAACTTTTAAACACAAAAGCCCCTAAATACTTAAAACTTTAAACTCGTAAACCTTAAATATAATTTAAATAATTTATTTTTCATCAAAAAAAATATAACCTTATAAAAATAAGTAAAAACTAAAAAAGAAATATTATTATTTGGTAATAAATTTTAGTTTGATTTTGAATAATTTTAGGTTTTGCAATTATATTTTAATTTATATCTATCATATTAAAAATAGCATATTAATTTAATTTTAGATAATTGATATCATATCTATCAATAAAATTGTTTATATTTAGTTTATATTATATATAATTATAATTATTCTTATTACTAAATATCATGTTCACATTTTTAAAAATATTTAAAATTATTAAATTTTCAAAGGTTATAACCTTTGAAAATGTGAGAAAATATCAAAATTAATTTTTTTGTTATTTCATTGTTTAAATAAATCCTATAAACTACTAAATGCCTAAACACTTAAGTAAATAACTTCAAAATCTCGAAAACCCTAAATAGATAATCCTTTTAAACTGGTATACCCTATATAATAAATAATAAATATCAATATTATTTTTTTTATTATAATTTAAAATATTCATTTTTTTAATATAATTATTAATTACAAAATAAATTGAGTTAGACAAATATAATTTATATAATTATTTTACATCAAAAAAATATAGATAAACTTTTAAAAGAAAAAAAATTCAAAACAAAAAAATTATTATATGGTAATATATTTTGCTTTGTTTCTGAATCATATTAGGTTTTGTAATTATATTTTAAATTGATATCTATCTTATTAATAATAGATTATTAATTTATTGTTTGATCATTATTAAAATATTTATCAATAAAAATATTTATATTGAATTTATATGATATATAAATATAATGATTATTATAAATAAATATAGTATTCACTTTTGAAAAAAATTTAAATATTATTATATTTTCAAAGGTTATAACCTTTGAAAATATCAAAAAATAAAAAAAATAAATTTTTTGATATTTTTTTAAATAACATCTATAAACCACTAAATGCATACATAGTTAAATTAGTAAACTTCTAAACCCCGTAATGCCAAAATACATAAACCATTAAACCGCTATATACTACTTAATAATTAATAAATCTAATTTTTAATTCTATTTATTATAATTTTAAATATTCATTTTAATTATTTATTAGTTTGTTTTTATAGAAATATTTATTACGAAATAAATTATGAGTGCGACAAATATAATTTAAAAAATATATATGCTTATAAAATAAGTAAAAATTTAAAAATTAAAAATTGATATCCAGAAATATATTTTACTATAATTTTGAATCAATTTGTGTATTGTAATTATTTTGTAATTAATATCTATATTAATATCAATAGTTTATAAATTTAATTTTGATCATTATTATAATATATATCAATAAAATTGTTTATTGAATTTATATGATATATAATTATTAATATTATTATAACTAAGTATTGTATTCACATTTCAAAAAATTTTAAATATTATTATATTATCAAAGGTTATGACCTATGAAATTGAAAAAAATTTATAGCAATTTTTTTTGATATTTTATTTTTTTAAATAAAACCTATAAACCACTAAAAGCCTAAAATCATAAATCGCTAAAATCCTAAATGAAAAAACCTCTAAATACATAAACCATTAAACTGGTATACAGTAATAATAAATCATAAATCTCATTTTAAATTTTATTTAGTATAATTTTAAATTTTTATTTTAATTATTTATTAGTTTATTTTTATAGAAATATTAATTACAAAATAGATTATTAGTGAGACATATCTAATTTAAATTAAAATTGTATCTCTAAATATAAATAATAAATCTCATTTTTTTTCATTATAATTTTAAATATTTATTTTAATTATTTATTTGTTTATTTATATATAAATATTAATTACAAAATAAATTGAGCTAGACAAAAATAATTTTCAAAAATATTTTTCATCAAAAAATTATAGATAAACTTTTTAAAATAAAAAAAAAATTTAAAACAAAAAATTATTATATAGTAATATATTTTGCTTTGCTTCTGAATCATTTTAGATTTTGTAATTATATTTTAATTCATATCTATCTTATTAATAATAGATTATTAATTTATTTTTTGATCATTATTAGAATATTTATCAATAAAATGGTTTATATTGAATTTACATGATATATAATAATAAAGATTATTATAACTAAATAATATATTTACATTTGAAAATAATTAAAAAATTATTCTATTTTTAATGGTTATCAGCTTTGAAAATGAGATAAAATCACAAAAATAAATTTTTTGTTATTTTTTTGTTTATATAAAACCTATAAACTACTAATTGCCTTAAATGCTTAAATCATTAAACTCCTAATCCACAAAATCCCAAAACCCTTAAATACTTAAACATTTAAACCATCTTTAATGGTTTAAGTATTTATAAATAATATATAAATATCTATCAATAAATAATATTTATTAATTGATTTTTTGATCATTATTATATTTATATTTATATTTAGTTTATTAATATCTATCAAAAAAATTGTTTATTTTTAATTTACATGATATATAATTTTTAAGTTTATTATAACTAAATATTGTATTCACATTTGAAAAAAATTTAAAAATTATTATATTTATAAGGGTTATAACCTTCAAAATTGATAAAAAATTTGAAAATTAATTTTTTTGTTATTTCATTGTTTAAATAAAACATATAAACTACTAAATGCCTAAACACATAAATCACTAAACTCTAAACTCCTAAATACTTAAACCATTATACTGGCATACCCTAAATAATTAATCATAAATCTCATTTTTATTTGTATTCATTATAATTTTAATATTCATTTTAATTATTTATTAGTTTATTTTTATAGAAATATTAATTGCAAAATAAAATTATGAATGAGAAAAATATAATTTTAATTATTTATCTTCATCAAAAAAATTTATAAGCTTATAAAAAGAATCAAAAATTTATAAATAATAAATTATTATCTAGTAATATATTTTACTTTGATTTTGAATCATTTTAGGTTTTGTAAATATATTATAATTAATATCTATCTAATTAATAATTGTTTATAAATCTATTTTATGATCAGTATTATAATATCGATCAATAAAATTATTTATATTGAATTTACATGATATTTAATTTTTATGATTATTATAATTAAATATTGTATTAATTTTTTTAAAAAAATTAAAAATTATAATATTTTCAATGGTTATAACCTTGAAAATGAGAAAAAATCATAAAAATAATTTTTTTGTTATTTAATTATTTAAATAATACCTATAAACCACAAAATACCTAAATACTTAAATTACAAAACTTCTAAACCCTGATACTGCTGCACTACACACACATAGCGACGGACCATAGTACACACGTGCACATATTCTTCTCCATATTGGTGTAGCATTTAGAGTGGCCAGCAAGTCCTGGAAGCAGCCAGAAGTATGGGCCACCAGCTTGTAGAGGGCCCCACTAGCAAGCCGGGATGATAACATTCAGACAACTTACGAGACCTAGCAAAGTGGTCGGGAGTAAACCTAGGAGTAGCTAGGATGGGTCCCACTAGCCATATTAGGCAGCAAAGAGGGCCACCCAACCATCGCGCAAAAGGAGTAGCGGGTAATCCATGATTAATTGAAGAGCCGGAAAAATCCGAAGCATCACCAAGCAGGGCCAATAAGCAATGGAGTCTAGACCAGTAACACGGGAGTGAAAGATTCAAACTTGTAGTTATGTTTGTAGTCTTATTTGTATTTTGGACTTTGTATGCACCATGTTCTTGTAGAGGCAGATCATAACATACTCACACACACAATCTTGTTTGTTCTCTATGTAGCATGTATTGGGGGCAATTGGACCCATGAGTATCTCTAAGTGTGGCCCACAAATGCATTTTGTAAATTTACATTAGGCGATGCTACACTCTCGGGAGCAGAAGACCGATCTTTATAGCATTTTGCAAAATTACTTGTATTCTAGCTTGGTCGTACGCGTAGATCATTAGATTATTAGATGAACCTCATCACACATGCACACTGATGCATGCATTTTTTTAATATTTTGTCGGTGCAACATACCACCACTTGTTGGAGCTCGAGGAGGAAGCATTCTAACCCAAGAGATACTTTTTTGAGGATCATTGGAGCAAAGGAATGTGGAATCCAGAGGTGAGAATGAATTGACAAAGTACAGTAGATATGGACTTGTGGATTTATGGGTATTCAGTTTTACATGTATTCCATTACATAGCAATGACATAGTTAAATGCTTGATGTTGCATGTCATGCACATGCACAATCTTATATTTGCATCATTTTAATATGGTGCATCATTCAGGTTCCTCCAAAAGGTTTGGACAAATCCGAATGGAAAGGACGCAGTTCGCATAATGACTCAATGCCAACTCTGAAGTCTAGGAACGCAAGGTGATTTTATTTGTATTCGTACGCTTGGAATTATTTGGAATTATGTTTTTTATGTATTTTATGCATAGAATCATTAAGGTGAATAGGATTTGGTGGGCTGGCCTAAATTAGTCAGCTTTTTAGTCCTTTGTAAGTTGTGTGCCTAAATGATCAATAAAGTGTGTATTTTCCAAAAAAAACAAAAAAAAACCATAAACCCTAAACTTTAAATCCTAAACCTTAAACCATAAACTATAACCCTAACCCATAAACCCTAAATCCTAAATCTCATGTTTTTCACTTTTATAATCAAATGACTAAGTGTTAAATTTAAATTGAAATTCTAAACTTTTAGGAATGTCATAGATTTATCTTTTGTATATGTAATACAAAGTCATGACTCAAGGGGTGAGTTATGTATTCGGTCTCTTTCTTGCTTTAGGTTATTGTAGCATTAGCAATGGTCATGATTGTATATTTTATCTCTAGAACACAAAATCATATCGATGAGAATATGCCATAACTTGTCTCTCTATTGAACATATTGTTATGGCACTAGGAATGATCATGAATACATATTTAATCACTATAATACTGGGTCACAATATTGGATATGACCATAGCTTGTGCATTTTATTTTTATATTGCAAAGTCATTGCACTAGGAATGATTGTAACATTGGACATTCCTCGAGATCAAAAGTCATGACCCTGGAAATAGTTAAAGCTCGAGTACTTCTCTTTATAACTTTCTATAGCTAAAATTCTTGGGAATGGAAATATCATTATGGCTTTTTCATTTGATTCGTGTCCACATGTATCAATATACAAAACTAATATTTTGAGCAATGATTAAAACCTTTTATACATTTGAATATGATTCATTTACACCTTTTGGGTATTGTGAGCTTGTATACATAACTCATTTTATATAAAAAGAAAGAAATGATACTTTTCATATCCATGAGGATATAAAAAAGGGGTTTAGACATGCCAATAAAATAAATTTTTTGATTCTTGATTGAAAGAGAGCCCATACTTCTTGCTCTGCTCAAGCCGCCATGGGGCTAGTTTGTTCTAATAGGCCACAATATGGTTATTTTTTTAGAGGTGAACTATGTTTTATAAAAATAGCTTTGAGTGTGTGCATGAGAGATATTTTAGAAGAAATTACAATAATCAATATAAATAGCATCCTCAATAACTAGCTATTTGAACACATAGGGATACAATTTGGTTTTGTCTTTAGCGTACATGAGTCAAATTACCTTTGATAGCCCAGTGATTCAACATCAAATATGATGAGACATAATAGAGATAGTGTAAAAGCTCTTATTATTTTGGTTAGAGCTTTAGCAATCAATTTAGAGTTGAGAGAGGAACAAAATAAATTATTTTAATTATTCAGTATAATTTAAATTTTTATTTTAATTATTTATCAGTTTATTTTTATAGAAATATTAATTACAAAATAAATTATTAGTGCGACATATATAATTAAAATAATTTATTTTTCATCAAAAAGATATAACATCATAAAAAGAGGCAAAATTTTTATAACAAAATATTATTATTTAGTAATTTATTTTAATTTAAGTTTGAATAATTTTAGATTTTGCAATAATATGTTAATTTATATCATTCCAATTAATAATAGTTTATTAATTTATTTAATGATCATTATTATAATATCTATTAATAAAATTATTTATATTGATTTTACATTATATATAATTATGAATATTATTATAACTAAATATTATATTCACATTTTAAAAAAAATTAAAAAGTATTATATTTTCGAAGTTTATAACCTTCTAAAATTAGATAAAATCACTTAAGGCATAAACACTTAAATGAATAAACCCCAAAACACCTAAATACTTAAACCATTAAACCTGTATATCCTGAATAATAAATAATAAATCTCAATTTTATTTGTATTCATTATAATTTTAAATATTTATTTAAATTATTTATTAGTTTATTTTTATAGAATAATAAATTACAAAATAATTTATGAGAAAGACAAATATAATTAAAATAATTTATTTTTAATAACAAATATATAAACTTATAAAAAAAGAAAAATATTAAAATAAATTATTATTTAGTAATATATACTTTCATTTTGAATAAATTTAGATTTTGCAATTATATTTTAAATAATATCTATCTTATTAATAATAGTTTATTAATTTATTTATTGATCATTATTATAATATCTAGCAATGTGATTATTTATATTGAATATAAATGACATATATTTCTTAAGATTATTATAACTAAATATTATATTTACATTTGAAAAAAATTTAGAAATTTTTATATTTTTAAATGTTATAACCTTAAAAAATTAGAAAATAAAAATAAAAATAAATTTTTTGTTATATCATTGTTTAAATAAAGATTATAGACCACTAAATGCCTAAATACTTAAATCTATAAACTACTAAACACAAAAGCCCCTAAACACTTAAAACTTTATACTCATAAACCTTAAATATAATTTAAATAATTTATTTTTCATCAAAAAAAAAAATATAAGCTTATAAAAAGAAGCAAAAACTAAAAAACAAAAATTATTATTTGGTAATAAATTTTACTTTGATTTTGAATAATTTTATGTTTTGCAATTATATTTTACTTTATATCTATCATATTAATAATAGCATATTAATTTATTTTTTGATAATTGATACCATATCTATCAATAAAATTGTTTATATTTAGTTTATATTATATATAATTATAATGATTTTTTTACTAAATATTGTATTCACATTTTTAAAAAAAATTTAAAATTATTATATTTTCAAATGTTATAACCTTTTAAAATGTGAGAAAATATCAAAAATAATTTTTTTGTTATTTCATTTTTTAAATAAATCCTATAAACTACTAAATTCCTAAACACTTAAGTCAATAACTCCGTAATCTCAAAAACCCTAAATAGATAATCATTTTAAACTTGTATACCCTAAATAATAAATAATAAATCTCAATATTATTTTTTTGATTATAATTTAAAATATTCATTTTAATTATTTATTCGTTTATTTTTATATAATTATTAATTACAGAATAAATTGAGTTAGACAAATATAATTTATATAATTATTTTTCATCAAAAAAATATAGATAAACTTTTTAAAAGAAAACAAATTCATAACAAAAAATTATTATATAGTAATATATTTTGCTTTGTTTCTGAATCATTTTAGGTTTTGTAATTATATTTAAATTGATATCTATCGTATTAATAATAGATTATTAATTTATTCTTTGATCATTTTTAGAATATTTATCAATAAAGATTTTTATATTGAATTTATATGATATATAAATATAATGATTATTATAACTAAATATATTATTAAATTTTGAAAAAAATTTAAATATTATTATATTTTCAAAGGTTATAACCTTTGAAAATATCAAAAAATAAAAAAAATAAATTTTTTGATAATTTTTGATAAATAACACCTATAAACCACTAAATGTATACACAGTTAAATCAGTAAACTCCTAAACCCCGTAATGACAAAATACATAAACCATTAAACCACTATATACTACTTAATAATTAATAAATCTAATTTTTAAATTATATTTATTATAATTTTAAATATTCACTTTAATTATTTATTAGTTTATTTTTATAGAATTATTTATTACCAAATAAATTATGAGAGTGACAAATATAATTTAAAATATATATGCTTATAAAAGAAGTAAAAATTTAAAAATAAAAAATTTTTATCGAGAAATATATTTTACTATAATTTTGAATCAATTTTGGTTTTGCAATTATTTTTTAATTAATATCTTTCTTAATATCAATAGTTTATAAATTTAATTTTGATCATTATTATAATATATATCAATAAAATTATTTATTGAATTTATATGATATATAATTATTAATCATTTTAGTTTTTGTAATTAAATATTAATTTATATCTATCATATTAATAATAGTATATTAATTTATATTTGGATAATTGATATAATATCTTTCAATAAAATTATTTATATTTAGTTTATATTATATATTGTTATAATAATAATTATTACTAAATATTATATTTACATTTTTAAAAAATTTTAAAATTATTATATTTTCTAAGGTTATAATCTTTGAAAATTTGAAAAAATACCAAAAATAATTTAATTTTTATTTCATTATTTAAATAAAACCTATAAACCATTAAATGCCTAAATACTTAAATGAATAACTTCTAAATCTTGAAAACCCTAAATAGATAATTTTTTTAATCAGATATTCTAAATAATAAACAATAAATCTCATTTTTATTTTCTTCATTATAATTTTAAATATTCATTTTTATTATTTATTTGTTTATTTTTTATAAATATTAATAACAAAATAAATTTTATGTTGGACAATTATAATTTATATAAATTATTTTTTATCAAAAAAAATATAGATAAACTTATTAAAAGAAAAAAAAAATAATAACAAAATATTATTATATAATAATATAATTTGCTATGCTTCTGAATCATTATTGGTTTTGTAATTATATTTTAATTGATATATATCTTATTAATAATAGATTATTAATTTATTTTTTGAAAATTATTAGAATATTTATCAATAAAATTGTTTATATTGAATTTATATGATTTTAAATATAATCATTATTATAACTAAATATTGAATTCACTTTTGTAAAAAAATTTTAAAATTATTATATTTTCAAAGTTATAACCTTTGAAAATGTGAAAAAATAAAAAAAAATATATTTTTTTGTTATTTTATTTTTTAAATAAAATCTATAAACCACTAAATGCATACATAGTTATATCAATAAACTCTTAAACCCCGTAATGCCTAAATACATAAACCAAAAACCACTATATACTACTTAATAAATTGAATTTTTATTTCAATTTATTATTATTTTAAATATTCATATTAATTATTTATTAGTTTATTTTTATAGAAATTTTTATTACAAAATAAATTATGAGTGCGACACATAATTTAAATAATTTATTTTTAATCAAAAAATATATATACGATTATAAAATAATATCTATTACAAAAATTATTATACAGAAATTTATTTTACTTTAATTTTTATTGAATTTGGGTTTAGTAAATATTTTTAATTAATATCTATCTTATTATTAATAGTTTATTAATTTAATTTTTGATAATTATTATAATATCTATCAATACAATTATTTATATTGAATTTATTTCATATATAATTATTAATATTATTATAACTAAATATTATATTCACATTTCAAAAAAATTTAAATATTAATTTATTTTTAATGGTTATAACCTATGAAAATCAAAAAAAATGTAAAAAAAAATTTTTATTTTTATTATATAAATAAAACCTATAAACTACTAAATGCCTAAATACATAAATTGATAAACTCCTAAATGACAAAATTCCTAAATAATCAAACCATTAAACCGGTATACCACATATAATAAATCATAAATCTCATTTTAATTTATATTCATTATAATTTTAAATTTTCATTTTAATTATTTATTAATTTATTTTTTATATAAATATCAATCACAAAATAAATAAAGAGTGAGACGAATATAATTTTAATAATTTATTTTTAATCAAAAAAAAATAAGCTTATATAAAGAAGTAAAAATTTAAAAACAAAAAATTATTATTTAGTAAAATATTTTAATTTGATTTTGAATCATTATATATAGGATTTGCAATTATATTTTAATTGCTATCAATCTTATTAATAATAGTTTATAAATTTATTATTTGATCAATTTAATAATATCTAACAATAAAATTACTTAATTTGAATTTAAATGTCTTATAATTATTAAGATTATCATAACTAAATATTATATTTACATTTGAAAAAAATTTAAAAATTATTATAATTTCAAATGTTATAACCTTCAAAAATGATAAAAAATCACAAAAATAATTTTTTTTATTATTTTATTATTTAAATAAAACTTAAAAACCACTAAATACCTAAACATTTAAATCTCTAGACTCCTAAACCCAAAACCCCCTAAATACTTAACCAATTAAACCTATATAACATAAATAATAAATAAAAAATCACATTTTTATTCGTATTCATTATAATTTTAAATATTCATTTTAATTATTTTTTGTTAATTTTTATAGAAATATTAATTACAAAATAAATAATGAGTGAGATAGATATAATTTAAATAAATTATTGTTTATGAAAAAAAATAAGCTTATAAAAATAAACAAAATTTCAAAATTTTAAAATTTTATTTAGTAATATAATTTACTTTGATTTTGAATTATTTTGTGTTACGCAAATATATTTTAATTAATATCTATTTAATTAATAATAGTTTATTAATTTATTTTTTGATCATTATTATAATATATATTAATACATTTTTTATATCGAATCTACAATAAATATAATTATTAAGATTATTATAACTAAGTATTGTATTCATATTTTAGAACTATTAAAAAATTATTATATTTTTAAAGGTCATAACATTTGAAATTCACCAAAATTCTAAAAATAAATTTTTTGATATTACATTGATTGAATATAACCTATAAACACGAAAATGTGTAAACAAATAAATCAATAAACTCCTTATCCCCAAAATTACAAAAAACATAACAATTAAATAGTTATACCCTAAATAATAAATCATAAATCTCATTTTTACTAGTATTCAATATAATTTTAAATATATATTTTAATTATTTATTTGTTTAATTTTATAGAAATATAATTTAAAAAATATATTATTATGAGACAAATATAATTTAAATAATTAACTTTTCATCAAAAAATATATAGGCTTATAAATGGATACAAAAATTTTAAAATTTAAAATTTATATTTAGTAAAATATTTCACTTTGATTTGAGTCATTTTAAGTTTTGCAAATATATTTTAAACAATATTTATCTTATTAATTATTGGGTTTTACTTTTTTATGATCATTATTATAATAAATATCAATAAAATACTTTATATTGAATTTATATTATATATAATTATTATGATTATTATAACTTCATATTGCATTCACTTTTTAAAAAAAAAATTTAAAATTATTATATTTTCAAAAGTTATAACCTTCAAAAATGAGAAAAAGTAACAAAAATAAATTTTTTGTTATTTTATTTTTTATATAAAACCTATAAACCACTAAATGACTAAATACTAAAATGACTAAACTCCTAAACCCCGAAGCCCATAAATACTTCAAAACATTAAAATAGTATAGTCTAAATTATAAATCATAAATCTCAGTTTTATTAGTTTTCATTATAATTTTAAATATTCATTTTAATTATTTATCAGTTTATTTTTATAGAAATATTAATTACAAAATAAATTATTAGTGCGACATATATAATTTATATAATTTCTTTTTCATCAAAAAAATGCTAATAAAAAGAGGCACAATTTTAAAATTAAAAAAATTATATTGTAATAATATATCTTATTTTGATTTTGAATCATTTTAGATTTTACAATTATATTTTAATTTATACCATTCTTATAAATACAAGTTTATTAATTTTTTTATTGATCATTATTATAATATTTATCAATAATATTATTTATATTGAGTTTACATTATATATAATTATTAAGATTATTATACCTAAATATTATATTCACATTTAAAAAAAATTAAAAATTATTATATTTTCAAAGGTTACAACCTTCATAAATTAAAAAAAATCAAAAAATTTAATTTTTTGTTTTTTCATTCTTTAAAAAAACTATAAATCACTTAAGGTCTAAACAATTAAATCACTAAACTCTTAAACCACAAAACCCCTAAATACTTAAAACATTACACCGATATATCCTGAATAATAAATAATAAATATCAATTTTATTTGAATTCATTATAATTTTAAATATTCATTTTAATTATTTAGTAGTTTATTATTATAGAATTATAAATGACAAAATAAATTATGAGGAAGACAAATATAATTTAAATAATTTATTTTTAATAACAAAAATATAAACTTATAAAAAAAGCAAAACATTAAAATAAATTATTATTTAGTAATATATTTTACTTTGATTTGAATAAATTTAGATTTTGCAAATACTTTTTAAATAATAACTATTTTATTAATAATAGTTTATTAAATTATTTTTTGATCATAATTATAATATCAAGCAATATAATTATTTATATTGAATTTAAATAAATTATAATTATGATGATTATTATAAATAAATATTATATTTACATTTGAAAAAAATTTTAAAATTATTATTTTTTCAAAGGATATAATCTTCAAAAATTAGAAAAAATAAAAAAAATAAATTTTTTGCTATATCTTTGTTTAAATAAAACTTATAAACCAGTAAATCTTTAAACACTTAAACATCTAAACTCCTAAACACAAAATCCACTAAATACTTAAACCTTTGAACTAGTAAACCTTAAATATAATTTAAATAATTTATTAAAATATTAATTACCAAATAAATTATGAGTGATACAAATATAATTTAAATAATATATTTTTCATCAAAAAAAAATATAAGCATATAAAAAGAAGCAAAAACTAAAAAAAATATTATTTAGTAATAAATTTTACTTGGATTTTGAATATTTTTAGGTTTTGCAATTATATTCTAATTTATATCTATCATATTAATAATAACATATTAATTTATTTTTTGATAATTGATATCATATCTATCAATAAAATTGTTTATATTTAGTTTATATTATATATAATTATAATTATTATTATTACTAAATATTATATTCACATTTTTAAAAAATTTTAAAATTATTATATTTTCAAAGGTTATAACGTTTGAATATGTGAAAAATATCAAAAATAAATTTTTTGTTATTACTTTTATTAAATAAAACCTATAAACCACTAAATGCCTAAAAACATAAATCACTAAAGTTATTAACGTAAAAACCTCTAAATACTTAAAATATTAAACTGGTATAAATTATTAATAATTCATAAATCACATTTTAATATTTATTCTATATAATTTTAAATTTTTTTTAATTATTTATCAGTTTATTTTTATAGAAATATTAATTACAAAATAAATTATTAGTGAGACAAATCTAATTTAAATTAGACTGGTATAACCAAAATAATAAAGAATAAATCTCAATATTATTTTTTTAATTATAATTTTAAATATTCATTTTAATTATTTATTTGTTTATTTATATATAAATATTAATTAAAAAATAAATTATGAGTTAGACAAATATAATTTATATAAATTAATTTTCATCAAAAAAATATGGATAAACTTTTTAAAATATAAAAAAATTTAAAAATAACAAATTATTATATAGTAATATATATTGATTTCTTCTGAATCTTTTTAGGTTTTTTTAATATATTTTAATTGATATCCATCTTATTAATAATAGATTATTAATTTATTTTTTATCATTATTAGAATATTTATCAATAAAATTGTTTATATTGAATGTATATGATATATAAATATAATGATTATTATAACTAAATATTGTTTTCACGAACCTTCCTATTGTTACGGCAGGTTCTTCAATTCCATTTGTAGAAGAAAGTCAAGGTACATCTGAACCTCAAGCTCATAAAAAGTATAAGTCTGTTGTTTGGGAAACTTATGGGATATTAGTTGATTTAGAGGGAAATGAAACTGGTAGGGCAGCTTGCACATGGTGCAAGAAATAATACTTGGCAATATGTGATCAAGGAACTTTGGGTTTATGAAAATACTATAGAAAGACTGGGAAGAAATTTCCACCCAAAAAAGAATTAATAGAAGCTCACAAAGGTAAAGACAAGTCACAATCTTTGTTGAGTTTCACTAAAGATAATATTTCAGAGGATAACAAATTAACTTGCTGGCAATTTGATCAACAACTAGTTAGGGAGGCTTTGGTGAAAATGATTATAAAAGATGAAATGTCTTTTTGTTTTGTTGAGAGGGAACAGTTTAAAGAGTTTTGTGAAGTTAGTGTGCCTCAATTTAAAATTCCATCTTGGCACTCTACACTGAGGAATTGTATTTCTTTGTTTGGGAAGGAAAAGAAGAAATTATTACATAGCATATCATCTCATTGTTGTAGAGTTTCATTGACTACCGACACTTGGAATAGCATTCAAAATTTGTCTTATATATGTTTGATTGTTCATTTCATTGATTCTCAATGGAATATGCATAAAAGGCTTTTTAACTTTTGTGTAATTAAAAGTCATTCTGGAGTTAATATTAGAAATGCAATTGAGTTTTGCATGAATGAATGGGGTTTGAGAAAGTTGATGTTCATTAGTGTTGACAATGCATCAAATAATGAATGTTGCATTTGAACAATTGAAAAAAAGGCTTGTGAAGAAAAGTGTTGTACCTTTGAGAGGCGAGCATTTTCATATGAGATGTTGTGCTCATATCCTAAACTTAATTGTCAGAGATGGCATTGCAGTAGTTGAGGGTTCTATTCAAAAAATTAGAGGTGTGGTAAAATATTTGAGGAGCAGTCCTAAAAGATTAGATATGTTTACGTTATGTGTTGAAGAATCAAACTTGACATGTGGATCTTCATTGCAATTAGATTGTCCTACAAGATGGAATCCAACTTATTTGATGCTACAAACTAATATAAAATATCAAAAAGTATTTGATAAGTTAGAGGACAAAGACAAAAGGTTTTTGAAGAAGTTTGGTTCAAATGTTCCAACTGAGAGAGACTGAACAAACGGCAAAATTTTGGCTCATTTCTTCAAAACATTTTATGAGGTAACTTGTAAATTTTCTGCCTCATAATATTCTACCTCTAATGTTTATCTTCCTTAGATTATTCGAATTTTGAAATAAATTGAGCTTTGTGAAAATAGTAGAGATACAATGGTGTCTGAAATGAGTATGAAAATGAGGCATAAATTTAACAAATATTGGGGTTCTCTTCAGTCAACAAATATTATGCTTTTTCTAGCAGTAGTATTGGATCCTTGATATAAGCTCGAATATCTCAAGGCTAAGTACACTTAGCATTATGGAGAGGATTTGGCTAAAAATTAGGTGAAAAAGCTTATAAATACTTTAAATGAGATGATGGATGATTAAAAAGATTTAAATAAAGATGAATCAAAAGAAGATGATTTCTTTTCTATCGTGTTAAAGAAAAATTATGATTTCTTTGATGGTAGTGATACTTATGTTGATGATTTTTTTTTGTTGAATTGGAGAAAGAACAAGAAGTTGCAGCTTTGGAAGAGTTGGATAGGTACTTGGAGGACAAACTTGAAAAAAAAGAATTGATATTGATTTTTGAAACTGGTGGAAGGTAAATGAGGTTTGGTATCCTTATTTGGCAAATGTAGCAAGGGATGTATTTGTTATCCAAGCATTTACTATGGCCTACGAATCTACATTTAGCAATGGGGAGAAAACTTTAGATAAATTTAGGAGTTCTTTAACACCTATTACAACTGAACTTCTCATATGTCTACAAGATTGGTTGAGAAGCTCAAACAAACCTATTGAAATTGAAGAATTAGTTCAAGACCTTGATGATAATGAATCAGGTTAGTATACAAATTTTGTAAATTTTAATTTCACTTTTACTTATTTTATTCATTCAATTTTATATAAATATGGTTCAATTACAATTTTCAGAAGGGTCACAAGATCCAAATATTCTTCCAACTATAGTTGGCAACTAAATTTGGAATGGGTGTATTAAATTTTATAAGGTAATATTTTGTTTTTTTATTACTCTTTCATCTTAGAAATTTATGTCTAAATGATTAACACGTTTTCATCTTTGGTTGTCCTTCTTTAGTGGAGGAAGAAAAGGGAGGAGTTGAAGAAGAGAATTAATTGGGTTTGCACACTACTCGGTCCTATTCTATTTAACATTTCTATCCTTTTCTGCACATCAAAGCTTTTGATAAGGTAATGGAACACGTTTATGGTATTCAGCCTATTTGACAAAACAAAATTGGCCGGATTTGAGTTTGAAAGATACATAAATAAGGAATGATAAATGATACAACAAAAGGTTTCAACATGAACTAACTTGGCTAGTTTGAAGAAAATAAATTGAAAAAAAATGTCCGAACTCTATTCCGTCCCTGAACCATTTTCTCCTACCCAAGATCTCCGATCTCGGTCTCATCCAATTCTGATATTTTCAACCAATGTGACGGGTCTGGATCTTCAAAAAAAATGTCCGAACTGTGGGAAAGGACTTGAGATTTGTAATCCCCATTGCGTCCCGTCCCATGAGAACCCCTAGCATTTAGTGGTTTATAGGTTTTATTTAAAAAATAAAATAACAAAAAATATATTTTTATTATTTTTTGATATTTTCAAAGGTTATAACCTTTGAAAATATAATAATTTTTAAATTTTTTTCAAATATGAATACAATATTTAGTTATACTAATCATTATATTTATATATTATATAAATTCAATATAAATAATTTTATTGATAAATATTCTAAAAATAATCAAAAGATAAATAAATAATCCATTAATAATAAGATAGATATTAATTAAAATATAATTACAAAACTTAAAATGATTTAGAAGCAAAGAAAAATATATTAATGTATAATAATTTTTTGTTTTTAAATTTCTTTTTCTATTAATAAGTTTATCTATATTTTTTTGATGAAAAATAATTTATATATATTATATTTGTCAAACTCATAATTTATTTTCTAATTAATATTTATATATATATAAAAAATAAATAATTAAAATAAATATTTACAATTATAATAAAAAAATGAGATTTATTATTTATTATTTTGGGATACCAGTTTAATTTAAATTGGATCTGTCACACTAATAATTTATTTTGTAATTAATATTTCTAGAAAAATAAACTGATAAATAATTAAAAGTAAAATTTAAAATTATAGTAAATAAAAATTAAAATCAGATTTAAGATATATTATTAATGTATACCAGTTTAATAGTTTAAGTATTTAGAGGTTTTGTCGTTAGGAGTTTAGTGATATATGTTTTTAGACATTAGTGGTTTATAGGTTTTATATAAAAAAATAAAATAACAAAAAAAATTTCAATAATTTGTTTTCATTTTTATAGGTTATAACCTTTGAAAATATAATAATATTTACAATTTTTTGAAATGTGAATACAATATTTAGTTATAATAATATTAATAATTATATATCATATAAATTCAATATAAACAATTTTATCGATAGACAATATAATAATGATCAAAAATTAAATTAATAAACTATTAATAAAAAGATAGATATTAATTAAAAAATATTTACAAATCCCAAATTGATTCAAAATTAAAGTAAAATATATTACTAGATAATAATTTTTAATTTTTAAATTTTTACTTCTTTTAGAATCGTATATTTTTTTTAAAAAAAATAAATTAATTAAATTATATTTGTCGCACTCATACTTTATTTTTTAAAAATATTTCAATTAAAATAAACTAATAAATAATTTAAATGAATATTTAAAATTATAATAAATAAAAATAAAAATTAGATTTATTAATTAATAAGTAGTATATATCAGTTTAAAGGTTTATTTATTTAGGGGTTTCGGGTTTTATGAGCTACTGATTTAAGTAAGTAAACATTTAGTGGTCTATAGGTTTTATTTAAAAAAGAAACACCAAAAAATTTATTTTTTGTATTCTTTCTCATTTTTTAAGATTAAAACATTTGAAGATATAATAATTTTAAAATTTTTTTCAAAAGTTATTACAATTTTTATTTATAATAATAATAATATTTATATATCATATAAATTTAAATTAACAATTTTATTCATAGATATTCTAATAATTATCAAAAAATAAATTAAAAATCTATTATTAATAAGATTGATATTACATAAAATATAATATCAAAACCTAAAATGATTCAAAATCAAAACAAAATATATTACATAATATTAATTATTTGTTTTTAAATTTTTATTCTTTTTATAAGCTTATCTATTTTTTGATGAAAAATAATTTTTATAAATTATATTTTTAACTCATAATTTATTTAATAATTAATATATATATATATATATAACTAAACACTCAAATTGAATTTTTTAAATTAAAATGACAACAAATAAAAATGAGATTTATTAATTATTATTTAGGGGATACCCATTTAAACGAATATCTATATAGGGGTATCGGGATTTTATAGTTTAGTTATTTAAGTGCTTAGATATTTAGTGGTGTATAGGTTTTATTTAAACAATGAAATAAAAAAATTATTTTTTTTTATTTTTTGACATTTTCAAATGTAATAATCTTTGAAAATATAATAATTTTAAAATGTTTTTCAAAAGTTAATACTATATTTAGTTATAATAATATTTATATTTATATATCATATAAATTTGATATAAATATTTTTATTGAAAAATATTTTAATAATGATCAAAAAATAAATTAATAATCTTTAATTTATAAGATAGATATCAATTAAAATATAATTAAAAAACCTAAAATGATTCTGAAGCAAATCAAAATATATTACTATATAATAATTTTTTGTTTATAAATTTTTTTTTCTTTTAAAAAGTTTACCTATATTTTTTTGATGAAAAATAATTTATATAAATTATATTTGTGTAACTCTTAATTTATTTTGTTATTAATATTTATATAAAAATAAACAAATAAATAATTAAAATGAATATTTAAAATTATAATGAAAAAAAATGAGATTTATTATGTATTATTTAGGATATAATGGTCTAATTTAAATTATATCTGTCTCACTAATAATTTAGTTTGTAATTAATATTTCTATAAAAATAAATTGATAAATAATTAAAATAAAAATTTAAAATTATACTGAATAAAAATTAAAATGAGATTTATGATTTATTATTAATTTATACCAGTTTTATTATTTACGTGTTTATAGGTTTTGCCGTTAGGAGTTTAGCGATTTAGGTTTTTAGGCATTTAGTGGTTTATTGGTTTTATTTAATCAATAAAATAACCAAAAAAAAATTTATAATTTTTTCTCATTTTCATATGTTATAAACTTTGAAAATATAATAATATTTAAAATTTTTTGAAATGTGAATACAATATTTAGTTATAATAATATTAATAATTATATATCATATTAATTTAATATAAACAATTTTATTGATAAATAATATAATAATGATCAAAAATTAAATTAATAAAATATTTATAAAAAGATAGATATTAATTAAAAAATATTTACAAAACGCAAATTGATTCAAAATTAGAGTAAAATATATTACTTGATAATAATTTTTAATTTTTAAATTTTTACTTCTTTTATAAGGGTATATTCTTTTTTATTAAAAATAAATTAATTAAATTATATTTGTCGCACTCATACTTTATTTCGTAATAAATATTTCTATAAAAATAAACTAATAAATAATTAAAATGAATATTTAAAATTATAATATATAGAAATAAAAATTAGATTTATTAATTATTAAGTAGTATATTGAAATTTAATAGTTTATGTATTTAAGCATTATGAACTTTAGGAGTTTAATGATTTAACTATGTATGCATTTAGTGGTTTATAGTTTTTATTTAAAAAATAAAATAAAATAAATTATTTTTATTATTTTTTGATATTTTGAAAGGTTATAACCTTTGAAGTTATAATAATTTTTAAATTTTTTTAAAAAGTGAATAAATATTTATTTATAATAATTATAATATTTATATATCTTATAAATTCAATATAAACAATTTTATTGATAGATATTCTAATAATTATCAAAAAAAATTAAAAATCGATTATTAATAACATTGATATTACTTAAAATATAATATAAAAACCTAGAATGATTCAAAAGCAAAGAAAAATAAATTACTTAATAATAATTATTTGTTTTTAAATTTTTATTCTTTTTATAAGCTTATCTATTTGTTGACAAAAAATAATTTTTATAAATTATATTTTTAACTTATAATTTATTTTATAATTAATATATATATATAAATAAAAAACAAAATAATCAAAATAAATTTTTAAAATTATAATAAAAAATAATAAAAATGAGATTTATTAATTATTATTTAGGGTATACCGGTTTAAAGGATTATCTATATATGGGTATCAGGATTTTGTAGTTTAGTGATTTAAGTGTTTAGGCATTTAGTGGTTTATAGGTTTTATTTAAACAATAAAATAACAAAACCTAAAATTATTCAGATGCAAAGCAAAATATATTACTATATAATAATTTTTTACATTAATTTTTTTTTCTTTTAAAAATGTCTATCTATAATTTTTTGATGAAAACAATTTATATAAATTATATTTGTCTAACTCAATTTATTTTGTAATTAATATTTATATATAAATAAACAAATAAATAATTAAAATGAATATTTGCAATTATAATTTAAAAAATGAGATTTATTATTTATTATTTACAGTATACCGGTTTAATTTAAATTATATCTGTCTCACTAATAATTTTTTTTGTTATTAATATTTCTATAAAAATAAACTGATAAATAATTAAAATAAAAATTTAAAATTATACTTAATAAAAATAAAATTGTGATTTATGATTTATTATTAATGTATACCAATTTAATGGTTTAAGTTTTTAGAGGTTTTATCATTTAGGAGTTTATTAATTTATGTTTTTAGACATTTAGTGGTTTATAGGTTTTATTTAAATAATGAAATAACAAAAAAATTATTTTTGATATTTTTTCAAATTTTCAAAGGTGGTAACATTTGAAAATATAATAATTTTAATATTTTTTAAAAATATTTATACAATTTTTAGTAATAATAATAATTATAACAATATATAATATCAACAAATAAAAAGAATTTTATTGATAGATATTTTATCAAATATCAAAAAATAAATTAATAAACTATTATTAATATGATAGATATAAATTAAAATATAATTAAAAAACCTAAAATAATTCAAAATCCAAGTAAAATTTATTACTAAATAATAATATTTTTTTAGTTTTTGCATCATTTTATAAGCTTATATATTTTTTTGATAAAAAATATATTATTTAAATTATATTTGTATCACTCATAATTTATTTTGTAATTAATATTTATATAAATTATTTAAATTATATTTTAGGTTTATGAGTTTAAAGGTTTAAGTATTTAGGGGCTTTGGGGTTTAGGAGTTTAGAGATTTATGTATTTAGGCCTTAGGTTTATAAGTTTTATTTAAACAATTATATAACAAAAAAATTATTTTTGTTATTTTTTATCATTTTTGAAGGTTATAACCTTTGAAAATATAACAATTTTTAAAATTTTTTTATATATGAATATTATATTTAGTTATGATAATCTTAATAATTATATATCTTGTAAAATCAATATAAATAATTATATTGATAGATATTATATTAATGATCAACAAATAAATTAATAAACTATTATTAAAAAGAAAGATATTATTTAAAATATATTTGCAAAACATTAATTTATTCAAAATCAAGTAAATTCTTTAAATTATATTTGTCTTCCTCATAATTTATTTTTAATTTATAATTCTATAAAAATATACTAATAAATAATTAAAACAATAATGAAAACAAATAAAATAAAGATTAATTATTTATTATTCTGGATATACTAGTTTAATAGATTGAGTATTTAGGTGTTTTGGGGTTTAGTGATTTAAGTGTTTAGGCCTTTAGTGATTTATTGTTTTTATTTAAATAATGAACCAATAAAAAATTTAATTTTTTGATTTTTTTTAATTTATAAATGGTATAACATTTGAAAATATAATAATTTTTAATTATTTTTAAATGTGAATATAATATTTAGTTATAATAATCTTAATAATTATATATAATGTAAACTGAATATAAATAATTGTATTAATACATATTATAAGAATGATCAATAAAAATTAAAATCAACTATTAATTATAATCATATAAATAATAAAAATAACAAAAAAAAAATTTGTAATTTTTTTTCATTTTTCTAGTAATAACCTTTGAAAATATAATAATATTTACAATTTTTTGAAATGTGAATACAATATTTAGTTATTTTAATATTAATAATTATATAACATATAAATTAAATATAAACAATTTTATTGATAGATAATATAATAATGATCAAAAATTAAATTAATAAGATATTAATAATAAGATAGATATTAATTAAAAAAAATTTTACAATACCCAAATCGATTCAAGATTAAACTAAAATATATTACTGAATAATAATTTTTAATTTTTTAATTTTTAAATTTTTACTTATTTTCTAAGCTTCTATATTTTTTTGATTAAAAATAAATTATTAGAATTATATTTTTTCCATTCATAATTTATTTTGAAAAATATATTTATAAAAAATAAACTAATAAATATTAAAATCAATATTTAAAATTATAATAAATAAAATAAAAATTAGATTTATTAATTATTATGTAGTATATAGCGGTTTAATGGTTTATGTATTTAGGAGTTTACTGATTTAACTATATATGCATTTAGTGGTTTATATGTTTTATTTTAAAAATAAAATAACAATAAAATTATTTTTGTTATTTTTTATATTTTCAAAGGTTATAACCTTTGAAAATATAATAATTTTAAAACTTTTTTCAAAAGTGAATAAAATATTTAGTTATAATAATTATTAAATTATATATCATATAAATTCGATATAAACAATTTTATTGATAAATATTCTAATAATGATCAAAAAATAAATTAATAATCTATTATTAATAAGTTAGATATCAATTAAAATGTAATTACAAAACCTAAAATGATTCAGAAATAAAGCAATATATATTAATATATAATATTTTTTTTGTTTTTAATTTTTTTATTCTTTTATTAAGTTTATCTATGTTTTTTTGTTGAAAAATAATTTATATAAATTATATTTGTATAACTTATAATTTATTTTGTAATTTATATTTATATAAAAATAAACAAATAAATAATTAAAAAGAATATTTAAAATTATAATGAAAAAAATAAAAATAAAATTTATTATTTATTATTTAGGAAATCCATGTTTAAAAAATTTATCTCTTTACGGTTTTTAAGATTTAGAAGTTATTGATTTAAGTATTTAGGCATTTAATGGTTTATAGGTTTTATTCAAACAATGAAATAACAAAAAATTTATTTTTGTTATTTTTTCAAATTTTCAAAAGTTATAACATTTGAAAATATAATAATTTTAAAATTTGTTAAAAATGTGAATACAATATTTTGTAATAATAAATATTATAAATATATATAATATAAACTAAATATAAACAATTTTATTGGTAGATATTATATCAATTATCAAAGAATAAATTAATAAACTATTATTAATATGATAGATATAAAATATAATATAATTAAAAAACCTAAAATGATTCAAAATCAAAGTAAAATTTAATACTAAATAATAAATTTTTTTAGTTTATGCATCATTTTATAAGCTTATATGTTTTTTTGATGAAAAATATATTATTTAAATTATATTTGTATCACTCATAATTTATTTTGTAATTAAAATTTCTATAAATTATTTAAATTATATTTAAGGTTTACGAATTTAAAGGTTTAAGTATTTAGGGGCTTCGGGGTTTAGTAGTTTAGATATTTATGTATTTAGGCATTTAATGGTTTATAAGTTTTATTTAAATAATGATATAATAAAAAATTTATTTTTGTTATTTTTTCTCATTTTTGAAGGTTATAAACTTTGAAAATATAACAATTTTTAAATTTTTTTTATATGTGAATACTATATTTAGATATGATAATCTTAATAATTATATATCATGTAAATTTAATATAAAAAATTATATTGAAATAAATTATATTAATGATCAAAAAATAAATTAATAAACTATTATTAATAAGATAGATATTATTTTAAATATATTTGCAAAAATAAATTTATCAAAATCAAAGTAAAATATATTGCAAAATAATACTTTCTTTGATGTTTTGCTTCTTTTTATAAGCTTATATTTTTTGTTATTAAAAATAAATTATTTAAATTATATTTGTCTTCCTCAAATTTATTTTTAATTTATAATTCTATAAAAATAAACTAATAAATAATTAAAATGAATATTTAAAATTATAATGAATACAAATAAAATATAGATTTATTATTTATTATTCAGGATATACTAGTTTAATGGTTTAACTATTTAGGCATTTTGGGGTTTAGTGATTTAGGTGTTTAGGCCTTAAGTGATTTATAGTTTTTATTTAAAGAATTAAAAAATAAAAAATTTAATTTTTTGGTTTTTTTAAATTTTTGAAGGTTATCAACTTTGAAAATATAATAATTTTTAATTTTTTTAAATGTGAATATAAAATTCAATAATGATAATCTTAATAATTATATATAATGTAAACTCAATATAAATAATTTTATTAATACATATTATAATAATGATCGATAAAAAATTAATAAACTATTATTAATAAGAATGATATAAATTAAAATATAATTGAGAAATCTAAAATGATTAAAAATAAAAATAATATATATTACTAAATAATAAATTTTTGTTTTTAAAATTTTGCTTCTTTTTATAAGGATATATTTTTTTTTGATGAAAAATAAATTATTTAAATTAAATCTGTCGCACTAATAATTTATTTTGTAATTAATATTTCTATAAAAATAAACTTAGAAATAATTAAAATAAATATTCAAAATTATACTTAATAAAAATAAAATGAAGATTTATGATTTTTTATTAATGTACACATGTTTAATGGTTTAAGTATTTAGATTTTTCTTGTTTAGGAGTTTAGCAATTTATGTTTTTAGGCATTTAGTGGCTTATTCGTTTTATTTAAACAATAAGATAACAAAAAAAATTTGTAATTTTTTCTCATTTTCATAGGTTATAACCTTTGAAAATATAATAATATTTAAAATTTTTTGAAATGTGAATACAATATTTAGTTATAATAATATTAATTAA
>JAREIK010001290.1:0-202500 GCA_029783825.1 Sapria himalayana
GAAGTAGAAGAGGAGGAAGAAGAAGACGAAGAGGGAGGAGGAGAAGAAGAAGAAGAGGAGGGAAGAAGAAGAAGAGGAAGAAGAAGAGGAAGAAGAAGAAGAAGAGGAAGAAGAAGAAGAAGAGAAAGAAGTAGAAGAAGAAGAAGAAGAGGAAAAAGAACAAGAAGATGAAGAAGAAGAGGAAGAAGAACAAGAAGATGAAGAAGAAGAGGAAGAAGAAAAAGTGGAAGAAGAAGAAGTGGAAGAAGAAGAAGTGGAAGAAGAAGAAGAGGAAGAAGAAAAAGTGGAAGAAGAAGAAGTGGAAGAAGAAGAAGTGGAAGAAGAAGAAGAGGAAGAATAAGAAGAGGAAGAAGAAGAGGAATAAGAGGAAGAAGAAGAATAAGAGGAAGAGGAAGAGGAAGAAGAAGAAGAGGAAGAAGATCAAGGGGAAGAAGAAGAAGAAGAAGAGGAAGAAGAAGATGAAGAAAAAGAAGAGGAAGAAGAAGATGAAGAAAAAGAAGAGGAAGAAGAATAATAGGAAGAAGAAGAAGAGGAAGAAGAAGAAAAGGAGCAAAAAATCAGAGGAAGAAGAAGAAGAGGAAGAATAAGAGGAAGAATAAGAAGATAATGATGAAAAAGAGGACGAAGAAGAGGAGGAGGAAGAAGAGGAGGAGGAAGAAGAGGAGGAGGAGGAGGAGGAAGAAAAGGAGGAAGAAGAAAAAAAGAAAAAAAGAAAAAAATGTGGTCTTTTTCTTTGAAGAACGCTCTCAACTTCTAGAGAAAGAAACCTTGATTTCTAGAGAAAGAAACTTCATTTTTTGAAGGAGAAGAAGCATATTTTAAACCCTCGATATTTTTTCTTTGAAGACCGCGCAAAAAATGTCTTCTTCCTTGGAAATTCACGCAAAAAATATCGAGGAACCCTCGATATTTTTTTCGGCGGAAGAATTACAGAAGCTCCCTAAACCTCATAAACACACTCTAATGGGCAAATTTTCACACGATCGACCACGTATTGATGATGTTCGTGTTTTCTTTGATTCATTAAAACTCAAAATGCTGATTAAAATTGGGCTTATCAACGATAAGCATATTCTGTTATAATTACATTCGGAGGAAGATTTTCATTGATTATTTCTTAAAGGCGTCTGGTATATCATGGGTTATCCAATGAGAACATTCAAATGAACACCTAATTTCTCCACAAAGGAAGAATCTTCGGCAGCTACACCAAAGAAGAAGCTCCGGTATGGTTTTTGTTTCCCATGCTCCCGATACACTTCTTTGATAAACATGCTCTATACCATATTGCTTGTATTTTGGGTTCTCCTCTTCTACTCGAAGGCACCATAGCTACACTATCTAGACCAAGTGTAGCATGAATATGTGTGGAGGTGGATTTATAGAAGCCATACCTTTTAGAATCTGGATTGGAGACATGAATGGAGGAGGTTTCCGGCAGCAAGTTGTTCCAGAATACCTTCCTTATTATTGTGCATGCTGCAGGAAATTGGGCCACAATATTGATGATTGCTTAGTGAAAAAAAGGAGGGCAGAAGATAAGCAGAGGATGGATGATAGAAGGATGGAAGCAGGTGGGAGGGGAGAGATAGTTAGATATCAAAAAAAAACCTCAACTCACACAATCTACTCACTTAGAAGAACAAAATAATGAGGCTGAAAAATTAAAACTAATTGAATACAAGAAGGATAAGAGTGAAGAAGATAAGTCAGCACATGGTTATAGAGGAAACAAAGAGAAGAGAAATGCTTAAAAAAATTATAGATTTAAACAAGTGAACTAGAATATATATGAGAAATAAATCACAGAAAAATAAAGGATGGGTAGTGCCTATAGAAGATTATTCGGATGAAGAACTTGAGATTAGAAGCTTGACTTCTCTCTACACGGAGGGGGAAGAAAATAAGCAGAAAACTCAATCAAATAAGGATGATATAGGCATAGAAAAACTAAAACAAAAAATGGGAAATAAGGATTGGGCAATTGAAGAGTTAAAAATAATGGGAATGCAAATGGGTAGGGAATGGAAAGGAGAGAGAGGAGGATAATTAAGCTCTTTAAAAAAACCAAGAAATATGAAAAAATATATAAATAAAACAAATGAAACTAAATGCACTACTAGAGCGCAAGAAAAATTCATTAATAATGTATAATTACATCTATTGGAATATAAGGGGAGTTGCAAACCTCCCCTCAAGAAATAGAATAAAAAAATTGGTATATATGTATAAAATTAACCTCATAGTATTAGCTGAACCTATGGTAGATAAAATTCAGCTAAAAGATTATAAAAAATTATTAGGTTTTGAATAGTGTTATACTAATAATAATGGTAAAATCTAGATTTTATGGAAAAACAAATTAAATATAAAAATTCTAAAAGAAACTAATCAATTAATTAATTTAAGTTTTAGTCAAGATGTAAATGAAATAATTACGATAGTTTATGCTAAATATAAAAGAGAAGAGAGAAAAGAATTATGGAAGGAGATGGAAAAAATATTTAAAGAAAAGAAGCCCTAGATTATAGGAGGAGATTTCAACACGTTGAGGAATTCTAAAGAAAAGAAGGGTGGAAAACACCAAATAAGATATATATGGCTCACTTTAATGATATTATAAATAAAACTAATTTAATGGAGGCTAGATTTCTAGGCTCACCTTTTACTTGGTGTAATAACTGGAAAAAGAAAGGCATAATATGGGCGAGATTAGATAGAGTTTTATTTAATTTTAAATGGTTAGAACAAGTGGGTTCTACAGAAGTGAAACATTTAAATAGAACTTACACTGATCACAACCCTCTCTTTATCACCATTAAAAATACAGTCCCCACAAGAGGTTTCTTTAACTTTCAGAATTCTTGGTGTTTACATCATGATTTCTTGAATAAGGTAAAAGAATCCTGGAACAAAGAAGTAGCAGGAAATCCGATTCAAATTTTGAATAACAAGTTGAATAGTTTAAAAGCGGGTTTATAAAAATGGAATAATGAAACTTTTGGAGACATAAATAAGAACATAAAAGATGCAGAAGATTTAGTTTCCAAAAGAGAATTAGAATTTGAATTAGATCAAAATATAGACAATAGAAATGCCTTAAGCAAGGTGCAAGCGGAGTTAAAATTAAAATTATTAATGGAGGAAGTGTTTTGGAAACAAAAATCTAAAATTAAATGGCTTAAAAAAGGTGATAAGAATACAAAATTTTTTCAAAGAGCAGCTAAATTTAAATTTCAGAAGCAAAGAATTAGAGGCATAAAAGATAAATAGGGAAAATGGATGGATAAGGATATAGATATACAAAATTATTTTGCTATGTTTTTTGAAAAACAATTAAATGGAAAAAGGGACCTATTAGGAAACACACTTATACAAAATATAAAAAATAAAATCACAACTGAAGATAATAATTTGTTAATTAAATTTCCAGAAGAAGAAGAAATTAAAACAGCTATATTCAGCATGAACAGGGATAGTGTAGCAGGCCCTGACGGATGGAATAATTGATTTTTTCAGGTATGCTGGGAAATAATTTAAAAAGATATAAAAAAAGCAATAAATAGTATACTTTGTGGAGCTGAAAAAGGAAATAAGTGGGGAAGATTTCACATTATTCTCATTCCAAAAATAAAGAATCCATAGACAGGGGAAGAATATAGACCAATTAGCCTTTGTAATTCGATATATAAAATTTTAGCTAAAATATTACAAAATAGGTTATCTCTAATTTTACCTAAAATTATCTCTAAAGAACAAACAAGATTTATGAAGAATAGATTGATAATGGGAAATATTTATTTGGCCAAAGAAATGTGTAGAGAAATATGAACTAAAACAAGAGGACATAATGTAATAATAAAATTAGATTTATCGAAGGCATTTGATAGAGTGGAATGAGACACTCTTTACTTTATCATGCATAAAATGGGCTTCGCAGAAACATGGATAGATCTGATATACAGATGTATATCAAATACATGGGTTAAGGTGATTACAAACGGAAAAATAGGAGAAGAAATAAAACCAGTTAGAGGCTTAAGACAAGGAGATCCGATTTCTTATTCATTATTCAATATTTAACTTGAAGTGTATTTAATAGTTAATCTTAAAAACAAAATGGAGAAAGATACTATAGGAATATTTAGACAACCAAAGAACACCTCATTAGTGGGTTGCCTGACATATGCAGATGACGTAATGATCTTCACCAATGGAGGTTGTAAGTCATTACATAATATGATGGGAATGTTAAAATACTTTGAAGATGAAACAGGACAAAAACTAAACAAAAGAAAATGTCAATACATGATTTCTCATAATGCACCCATTGCATTATCTCATAGAATTAAAAAGATCATAGGTTTCTCTCAGAAAAAAAGAAGAAATTATCTATTTGGGCTGTCCGGTGTATGAAGGTAAGCTCAAGATTGAATATTTAGAATTCTTAATATACAAACTAAAAAGAAAAATTTCTGGCTGGAAGGAAGAATTTTTAAGTATGGGTGGGAGAATAATATTAATAAAACATGTTTTAGAAAACACATTAATGCATAATATTATGATTATTCAACCCCCAAGTAGCTTTATTAAAAAAATTAAAAAAGAATTTGCTAACTTTTTGTGGGGTAAAAGAGGGCAAATATAAATTACAATGGTAAAAATGGAAAGATTTATGTTATCCTGTTCAAAAGGCTGGTTTGGGATTTGTCAATCTCATTGATTTAGCTAAAGCATGGGCAAACAAAAGATGATGGAGATTAAAAGAAAATGAAAGTTTATGGTCTGAATTTATGCGGGCAAAATACTGTATTAATGATGACACTAATAATGAGAAAAGAATAAGAAAGAGCACACAAGTTTTGGCTCAAATGCTTAAACAAAGAGAATTAGTTGAGAAATATTCTAAACTCACTAGTAGGGGATGGAGATGGACTTTGACGTCAGAAGGAACATTCTCACTTAAATCAGCTAAAAATGCAATAAGAAAGAGGCAAGAAGAGAAAATATTGTTCAAATGGGTATGGAATAATGATAATCCACAAAAAATTAAAACTTTTATATGGAAACTTTTATCTAATATTATTTCAATTGATATAATTAAAAAAGAAGGGAATTCAACTAGTTTCTAGATGTGACTGCTATGCAAATGAAATGGAAACTTTAGACTATCTCTTCTCACATGGTTAAATAGCAGTAGAAATATATAAGAAACTAGGAGTAGAAATGAAAATGAAATATGAACATCTTGCTCTGAAATGCAGACTTCAGAAATGGCTGAATTTAAAAGTCTCAAGTTCTGCACAGAAATGGATTAAAAATAATGTCCCTCAAATAGCCATTTGGTGTATTTGGAAGGACAGAAATAAAATCAGATATGAGGGTCAAAACATGATAATAGAGGATATCTGGAAATATATAAAGGAGGAAACTAGAAAGATTTCAGAGACATAACCTTTGAATGTACAGGACACGAGGTTGGATAAAGACATTTCTAATTATTGGAATTTAAAAGAGAAACAATCAAAACAATTTAAAATAATTGGTATAAAATGGGAAAACCCATCGAAAGAAAGTTTTTCTTTAAACACAGATGGCAGCTTTAATAGAGATATTGGAGCATGAGGAGTAGGAGGTGTGATAAAAAATTTTGAAGGAGGGGTGCTCTTGGCTTTTACAAGGAAGTTCCAAGCAACATCTGCTTTACAAGCTGAATTATTAGCATTAACAGAATGTATACGTATATGTATAAAAAATGGCATTAAAAAAATAGATATTCAAATAGATTCAAAAATTGTTGTTAATTTAATTAATAATAAGACATTAATGTGGAGATATGAAGATGAAATAGAAGAAATTATGCACAAAATAAATACATTAGATTTTACTATAAAGCATATTTATAGAGAGGCTAATGCCTTAGTAGATGCATTAGCCAAGGATGGAAGAAATAAAGGAGACAAAGAGTATAATGAAGGGATCCTTCCAAAAAGTATAGAGGTATAATAAATCTGGATAGTAAGGAACTTACTTATATTAGGAAGATAAGAATTTAAACTGTTATCTACTGTTATTTTTTTTTTTTGGAATTTCTGTGTAACTAACTAATTGCAGATAAAGATCGCATCTCATAAAGTATCACCCTGGTCCTGAGGGGTTATTTGTTGAGGCTACTTTAAAATGAGCAGATCAGTAAGGTTTGCTTGATTTAGAATGCGTTAGGATATTCTGTTTTCTGACAGGTTTTAAAGAGAACAACAAATTTAGTTTTATGAGGAAGGCTAAGGAAAATAATATTTATTTAATGGGAAGGATCAGTGGGAAAAGGGGGGTGAAAAACATGGATATACAATTTTTATTATTGCAGGTATCTACGTTTCAAGAATAGGAGGAAAGCTGGACAAGATGGGCTCAGTTTAAGCCTTGGCCAAAACTTCATTTGTTATTTTGAGTTGTGTATTTTCTGAGTTGTCTGGGAGTCCATGTTAATTATTGTCTGATGTGTTATTAGTCTGATGTGTTATTGGCAGTAATTTTTGGTTTGTGATGTTAATCCCCAGGAAGTCTATAATTGTTGGTCTGGTTTTGTTTTTGGTCTGTAAGATACATGCAAGGGCTAATCAGAAAATATGAAAGATGAGCACAAAGATCAACTAGAGAAGGAGGGGACGAAATCAAGCATTGTAACGAGATGGCTCAACGTATATGTATAGTTATGTCTAAAGGATACTCGATGTAAGGCTGGAAATATGGGCAGTAGAAAGTCATAAAAAGATTCAAGCAAGGAGGATGATGAGAAATTATTTTATTAATATAATTAATCTGAAATGTATAAGGGAAATGAGGGGAATGTGTATTTTGATGATGAGATATGATGCCCTTGATCTTATGCGGGTTAGTCAAAGAGTAAGATAAGTTGCAGATCATACGGAGGTGTAAGATGGCAAAAGTAACCATTATAGTAAAAGAAAGGATGAAACAAAGCATGTGAAAGAATTACTCAAAGGACATTAGAAGTGGAGCTCAAAAGGATTGTAGACACATCAAAGACTTCAAAGAGAAAGGAAGAAAGTGACACTCTATTCATTAGAACATAAAAAGAAGTACACGAAGGATGGCATAAGGCATTATATCTAGGATAAATCAAAGCAGAAAATTGAATTATGTAATATAAAAGCATGCTATATAATTTTTCTTTTTTTAGTGGTTAGGAATGGGTGTAAAAGAGAAGAGGGTAGTTATAGCTTGTAAAAATGGTATTCCTCCGCCAAAAAAGAGGGCTATAATTAATAAACAAAACTTTCCAAAAAAAAAAGAGCATGAAGAAGAAGAGGAGGAATAAGAAGAAGAGGAAGAAGTAGAAGAAGAAGAAAAAGAAGACAAGGAAGAAGAAGAAGAAGAAGAAGAGGAGAAGTAGAGGAAGAAGAAAAAAAAGAACATGAAGAAGAAGATGAGGAAGAAAAAGAGGAGGAAGCAGAAAAGGAGGAACAAGAAGAAAAGGTGGAGGAGGAAGAAGAAGAGGAAGAAGAAGAAGAAGAAGAGGGAGAAGAACAAGAGGATGAAGTAGAAGAGGAAGAAGAAGAAGAGGAAGAAGAAGAAGAGGAAGAAGAAGAGGAAGAAGATGAAGAGGAATAAGAGGAAGAGAGAAAAAGAAGAGGAAGAAGATGAAAGGGAAGAAAAAGAAGAGGAAGAAGATGAAGGGGAAGAAGAAGATGAGGAAAAAGAAGAGGAAGAAAAAGAAGAGGAAGAAAAATGAGAGGAAGAAGAAGAAGAGGACGAAGAAGAATAGGAAGAAGAAGAAGAAAAGGAAGAATAAAAGAGGAAAAAGAAGAACAAGAAGAATAAGAGAAAGAAGAAGAAGAGAAAGATGCCGAAGAAGAAGAATAAGAAGTAGTAGAGGAAGAAGAAGAGGAAGAAGAAGAAGATTAATAAGAAGAAGCGGAAAAAGAAGAAAAAAATGAAGAAAAAGAAAAAGAGGAAGAAGAAGACAAGAAAGAAGAAGAAACGAAAGAAGAAGAGGAAGAGGAAGAAGAAGAAGAAGAAGAGGAAGAAGAGGACAAGAAAGAAGAAGAAACGAAAGAAGAAGAGGAAGAAGAAGAAGAAGAAGAAGAGGAAGAAGAAGAAGTAGAAGAAGAACAAGAGGAAGAAGAACCTAGAGAGGGAAAAACCCTACTTTTTAGAGAGAGAAAATCTCCATTTTTGCTCAAATTGAGCTCCTTTCATGTTGAAAATGGAGCAAAAGGATTACTTAATAAAAAACAAGTCCTTTGCCTCGATCACAAGGGAGCCCGCGCCCTATTCATGCACCTTCGGAAATGAAAATGGGAGTCTCGTAGTTATTTTTTCTGCCGAAGATATGCAAAAACCACGGCGCCCTATGAACTCATGCTTATCGAGAAGTTCTCCCATGGCAGGCATCGACCGAATGATTTACTTCAGTTTATCTCCTCGTTGAAGCTCACGGGAAGGGTGAAGCTGGTGGATTATGATGCTAAACATGTGTTTTTACAGTGCTTCACGAATGAGGACTATTATCGTTTATGGTTTAGAGGTTCATGGCAAATTAATGGTTATCCTATGCGTGTCTTGAAATGGATGAAGGATTTCAGCCCACTGGAGGAGGCGGCTCTTGCCCCGGGGCAGATATCCCGAAAGCTTGGGCGAACTCATTTATCGTGTTAAATTCCTAAAAAAGATTCCCCGCAGAAATATGAAGATTTTAGACCCATAAGCCTATGCAATGCGATTTATAAAATTTTAGCCAAAATAATTCAAAATAGGCTTAGCCAAATTCTGCCGTTAATAATTTCACAGTAACAAACGGGGTTTGTTAAAAATAGACTAATGATTGAAAATATAAGGTTAGCATCAGAAATGATGAAGGAGATAGCGATTAAAACGAGAGGAAACAATCTAGTAGTTAAACTAGATTTATCTAAAGCATTTGACAGGGTAGAATGATATACTCTCTGCTTTGTTATGAGAAAGTTTGGCTTCTCGGAAACATGCATAAATTTAATATATAGATGCATCTCAAGTGTTTGGGTTAGACTAATAATAAATGGTAAAAGAGGAGAAGAGTTTAAGCCAAGAAGAAGTTTAAGACAGGGTGATCCTTTGTCCCCCTTACTTTTCTATATTTATTTAGAATTACTTATTCTTAATTTAAAAAGAAGACTGTCAAAAGGTAAAATAATTCCTTTCAGGTAGCCAAAAAATACCTCGATAATAGGCTGCTTAGCTTATGCAGATGATTTAATAATCTTCACAAATGCTAGTAAAAAATCCATAAATAATCTTATTGATTTACTACAATTATTTGAGATGGAAACAGGGCAAGTAGTTAATAAAGAGAAGTGGCAGTTTATGTTAGCAAAAAAGGTAGAAGAGAAACTCATAAATAAGATTAAGAATATAACAGGCTTCAAACATAATAAAGGAGCTTTAATATATCTAGGCTGCCCAATATATGAAGGAAGATTGAAGGATCAATATTTAGCATCACTCCAAGATAAAATGAGAAGGAAAATAGCAGGCTGTAAGGAAGATTTACTAGGATTTGGAGGAAGAATCACTTTAATTTCACATGTTTTACAAACCACATTGGTGCACATTTTATCTGTTATTCATCCTCCCAAGAAATTTATGTATAAACTTGAAATGGAAATGGCACATTTCCTATGGGGTAAAAAAATGGGAACCGGAAAATTCATTGGAAAAACTGGGAAGATATATGTTATCCAAAAGCAGAAGTAGGTCTAGGGATAATTACTTTACAGGATATGGCCACCGCTTGGGACTGCAAAGGATGGTGGAGATTGAAAGAAAATGTTACCCTCTGGGCAAAATATATGAGGGCAAAATACCTATAACAAAATAATAAGCGGATTAAGCAGGCATCGAACAGCTGGAGAGCACTGGAGAAATAGAAGGAGATAGTAGATTCACATTCAATATGGAAAAAGAGTGGTTGGAAATGGACCCTCACACCTCAAGGTGATTTCACACTGAAATCTGTGAAGGAATTGATCAGGAAGAAAAAACCAAGTAAGCCTTTATCTAAATGGGTCTGGAAGGCAGGTATACCGCATAAAATGTGCTCGCTAGCATGGAAAGTATTAGCGAATGCGCTTCCAGAGGATACCAATGTGCAAAGAAAAGGTATTAAAATGGTATTCAGATGTGAATGTTGTTTTGAGGCAGTAGAGACCACAGATCATTTATTCTCGGAAGAAAAAATTACTATAGAAGTTTGGGAGGAACTAGAAGTAAATAAACATATTAGTAACAAATAGGAAGTTTTAATAAAAAAAATTAAAAAATGGGACAAGGCAACCTCTAGCAGTCCCATTAGAAATTGGCTTAATCAAAATTTATCTCATGTAATAATATGGTGCATCTGGAAAGCCTGAAATAAGAGCAGATTTGAAGGCTTAAAGATGAATTCAAGGGAAATAATACAAGAAATAAGACAAATAGTAAGTAATATATCTAACATAAAGCCTATAAAGGTAGACAATAAATTTACACAAAAGTTAGAAGAAAAAGGCTGGGACATCACTACAAATAAGATTAATTATTATTGGGTAAGAAGCATAAGATGGGATAGGCCTCCGAAAGGAAAATTCTCCCTAAATATGGACGGAAGCTTTAAAAGGGATATAGGAATTGCAGGGGGAGGTGGGGTAATAAGGGATTCTAAAGGTATTGTCATGAAAGCCTTTACGCAGGTTAGTGTAGCATTCTCGGCTCTCCATTCGGAGATCAAGGCTTTACAAATAGGTTTATATGTATGTAAAAAACTAGATATTAGAAATATACAAATTCAGGTAGATTCAATGCTATTGGTGGATTTAGTAGCTAGGAGGATATCTCTCTGGAGGTATGAAGAAGAGTTAGAAATAATAATTAATCTTATTAAAGAATTGAACGCATCAATATTGCATATATACAGAGAGGCAAACACATTAGCAGATAATCTCGCTAGATTAGGTGTAGAAAGAGGAGAAATGGAATATGAAATGGATTCTATGCCATAAAAATTAAAGGGGCTAGTGAAATTAGATATGAGAGCCTTCCCTTATCTAAGAATTAGAAAGGGTAGAATAGTAGAGAGAGATAAAAAAGGAGATTAGGCTAAAGAAAAACTTAAACTGTTAGAAGGAATGGAGGTAGTCGGTAGGGGAATTTCTGTCCCTACAGTTTCAGGTTTGTTTAGAAAGGAATCTAGGAGGGAGGAAAGAAATAGAATGTATACTTGTAATTGTTTTTCTTTTTCTTTTCTTGGTTTTCTTAGCAGCGCGGGAATTTAAAGAGGCAGAGTTTATAATGTGGTTTGATTGCAGCATTGTATTTGTCTCTGTTTTAAGTGTTTATGTTTATGTTATGTGATGGGAGTATTTTATAAGATTCTATTGAAAGGTCATGTGTTATTTTTCAGTTTAGGATAATAGTTTATTAGGAATTCTGTTCGTAGAGTAGGGTATGCTGTCATTTAGATTCAGAAAATACAGCACACACGATGAAGGGATAGCCTAGTCCTTGAAACAGCATATAAAGTGTAGAGTGCAGCATATATAGTGAAAGCCAAGGCTCTGGAACAGCATATAAAGAGCAGACATAGAGGGAACAAGATTCAAAGGCCTGGAAAAAATGGTTGATGCAGAAAAAGTGTAGCATGAAGGGTGTTTATGAAACAAAGATTCAGGTATGTAAGGAAGATAAATCCCTATGCAGAAAAATACTAGTTGTGCATGCTTTGGAGCCGGCTATTGACTTATATAAGGAGGATCATGAAGGGAAAGTTAACAATAGGGAAGAGGGCAGATAACCGGGTATAATGTTCAGATTGGAAGCAAAGAAATAACTCAAGATCTTTAAACAAATAAGCTCAAAGCGAGCACACATGCTCATATTCAAATTAGGCTTTGTTCTTTGTTTCTTTTTTTTCTTTAAAGTGTATGGGTGTAAGAGGGATAAGGATAGATTTTAGCTTGTAAAAAAAGGTATTCCTCCACCAAAAGAGAGGGTTATAAATAATAAACAACTTAAAAAAAAGAACAAGAGGAAGAAGAAGAGGAAATAGAATAAGTGGAAGAAGAAGAGTGGAACAAGAAGAAGAATAGGAAGAAAAATAAGATAATTAAAAATAATAACACGATGAAGAAAAATAAGAATAAGTAGTAGAAGAAGAAGAAGAAGAAGAAGAAGAAGAAGAAGAAGAAGTAATGTAGTAGTAGAAGAATAATAAAACGAAGAGAAAGAGGAAAAGAAGATGAAGAAGAAGAAGAAGAATTAGAAGATGAATAAAAAGAAGAGAAAGATGAAAAATAAGAAGAATAAGAGGAAGAAATTGAAGAAGAAGAAGAAGAAAAAATTGAAGAAGAAGAAGATGATGATGATGAATAATAATAATAATAATAATAAGTAGTAATATTTAAAGAATAATAAAAAATATAGAATAAGAACAATAAGATAAAGAAGAATAAGAATTGCAAGTGGTGGAATATGAGGATCAAGAAGAAGAAAAAGAAGAAGAAAAAGCATTATAAGAAAATAAGAGGAAGAAATAAAAAGAAGAGGAAAGAGAATAAAAAGAATAAAAAAAATAAAAAAAATAATAAAACAAAAAAAAGAAGAGGAAGAAGAAGTAGAATAAGAAGATGAAGACGTTGAAGCACAATAAGAAGAAAAAGGAGTGGGGGGGAGGAAGTAGAAGAAAAAGAAGAAGAAGAAGAAGAAGAAGAAGAAAAAGAAGAAAAAGAAGAGGAAAAAGAGAAAAAAAAGAAGAAACATAGAGGAAGAGGAATAAAAAAAGAAGAATAAGAATAAGTAGATAAATATTTAGATAAAAAAGAGGGGGAAGAAAAAGTAGAAAATGATGATGAAGAGGAAGAAGAAGTTATAGAATATGATGCTGATGATGAAGAGGAAGAAAAAGTAAAAAAAAATAAGAAGAGGAAGAAGAAGAAGAAAAACAAAAAATAAGTAGATGAGATTGAAGAAGAATACAAAGAAGAAGTCTTATAATAAGAAAATGATGGTGAAATATAAGAAGATGATGAAGGAGAAAAAGAATAAAAAGATGAAGAAGAATAAGCAGAAGGAGGAGTAGGAGAATGAGTAGGTGGAGAAGGAGGAGGAGGAGGTGAAGAAGAAAATGAAGAAAATGATTGAAAAGAAAAATACTATGAACACAAAGAAGAAGTTGTAGAAGAAGAAGAAAAAGAAGGAGAAGAAGAAGAAGAAGAATTAGAAGAAGAAAGAGAATAAGAAGAAATAAAGAAGAAATAAAGAAGAAGAAGAAGAAAAAAAAATAAGAAGAAGAAGAAAAATAGAAGAAGAAGAGGAAGAAGAACTGTAAAAAGAAGAAAAAGAAAAACAAGAATTAAAAAAGAAAAAAAAGAAGAAGTAAAAAAAGAAGATATAGTAGAAGAAGAAAAAGAAGAAGACATGTAAGAAGAAAAAAAATAAGAAGAGGAAGACAAGAACATGAATAGAAAGAAGAAGAAGAATAATAATAATAATAGGAACTAGTAGAAGAAGAATATTAATAATATGATAAAGAATAACTATAATAATAAGAAGAAGAAGAGGAAACATAAAAAAATAAAATGAAAAAGAAGAATGAAAAAAAGAAGATGAAGAAGAAGACAAAAAAGAAGAAGAATAAGAATAAGAAAAAATAAAGAGATAGAAGAAGAACAAAATGAAAAAGAAGATAAAAATAAAAATGATAATAATAAGAAGAAGAAGAAGAAAAGAAAAAAAAAGAATAAGAATAAGACGAAGTAGAAGAACAATAAAAAGAAGGAAAAAAAAAGAAGAAAAAATCGAAGAAATGGAAAAAGAAGAAGTGAAAGAAGAAGAATAAAAAGACAAAAAATGAAGAAAAATTTGAATAAGACGAACAAGACGGAAAGCAGAAGAACAAGATGATAAAGAAGAATATGAAGAAAAAGAATATAAGGAAGAATCAGAAAACAAAAAATAAGAAAAAGGAGAAGCATGATAAAAAGTAGAAGAAGATGAAGAACATGAAGAAGAAGAAGAAGATGATGATGAAGAAATTGAAGATGTAGAAGAAGAGGAAGAATATGAAGAAGAAAAAGAAGAAGAGGATAAAAAAGAAGAGGAAGATAAAAAAGAAGAAGATGATGATGCGAAATAAATTGATAAAGATGAAGAGGAAAAGAAGAAGTTGAAAAAGAAGGATAATAAGAGGAAGAAGAAGAAAAAAAGAAAGAAAAAAAAAGAAGAGAAAGGAGCGAAAGAAGAAGAAGAAGAAGAAGTGGAAGAAGAAGAAGTGGAAGAAGAAGAAAAAAAAGTAGGAGGAAGAAGATGTTGATATAGAAGAAGAAAAAGAATAAAAAGAAGAAAAAGAAGAAAAAGAAGAAAAAGAAGAAAAAGAAGAAAAAGAAGAAGAAGAAAAAGATAAAAAAAGAAAGAAGAAGAATATGAAGTAGAAGAAGAATAAAAAAAAGAAGAAAAGAAGAAAAAGAAGAGGAGGAAGAGGAAGAAAAAGAAGCATAAGAAGAAATAAAAGAAGAGGAAGAAGAAAAAGAAGTTGATGAAGAAGAAGAATAAGAAAAGGAAGAAGAAAAAGAAGAAGAAGAAAAACAAAAAAAAGAAGAAGAAGAAGGAGAAGAAGAAGAAGAAGAATAATAATAATAATAATAATAATAAGGATTAGAATAGGAAGAAGAGCAAAAATAAATAAAAGAAGAAGAATAAGAGGAAGACGAAGAGTAAGAAGAACTAGAGGAAGAATAACATGAAGAATAAGAAAAAGTAGAAGTAAAAGAGGAAGAAGAAGAACACAAAGACGAAGAATAAATAGAAGGATAAGAAGATAAAGAGGAAGAAGAATATGGAGTAGAAAAAGAAGAAATATAAGAATAATAAAAAAAGAAGCAGAAGAATAAAAAGAAGATAAAGTAGAAGAAGAACGAGAAGAGTAATAAGAATAATAAGAACAATAAGTAGAAAAAGAATAGGAAGATAAAGCTAAAAAGGAAGAAAATGGAGAAGAATAGAATTAGAAGTAGAAGAAAAAGGAGAGAAGGAAGAAGAAGAAGAAGAAGTAGTAGTAGTAGATGAGATATAAGAAAAAAAAATAAATTGAAGAAGCTGAAGAATAAGAAGGATAAGAAGTAGAAGAAGAAAAAGAGGAAGAGGAAAAATAAAAATATTAAAAAATAATAAAAAAAGAACAAGGAGAAAAAGAAATATAAAAAAGTAGTGCAAAAAGAAGGATGAGAAGAAGAAGAAGAAAAAAAAAGGTAGAAAAGAAAAAGAAATAGTAGAAGAATGTGGAGGATGAGAAGAAGAAAAAGAAGAATAAAAAGAATATGAAAATGAATATGTAAAATAAGATGAAGGATACAAGAAATAATAAAAAGATGAAAAAGATAACGAAAAAAAAAGTTGAAGATTAAGAAGATGACAAATAAGAAGAAGATGATGATGAAGAAAAAGAAGAAAACATTGAGAAAGAAAAAGATGAAGATGATGAAAAAAAAACAACATGAAAAAGAAGAAAAAGAAGAAGAACACACAATAAAAGAAGAAAAAAATAAAGCATAGAAGAACAAAATGGCGAAAATGAAGTGGAGGAAGAAGAAGTGTAAAAAGAAAAAGAATAAGAATAAGTAGAATTAAAATAAGAAAATAAAGAAGAAGATGTTGAAGAAGAAGAAGAACAAGATAAAGAAGAAGAAGTAGAAGAATAAATAAAATAATATGAAGAAGAAAAAGAAGATGAAGAAGAAGACGACGAGAAGAAAAATAGGAAGAAAAATATTAGAAAGAATAAGAAGAGGAACAAGAGGAATTAAGAAAAAAATAAATAGATGGAGAAGAAGTTGAAGAAAAAGAAGAAACAGAGGAACATGGGATGAAATAAAAATGAATACGAAGAGAAGGAGAAGAAGAAGAAAGAGGAGGAGGAGAAGAAGAAGAAGAAGAAGAAGAAGAAGATGATGATGATGATGATGAATAAGAAGAATAAGAAAAAGATGAGGACAAAGATGAAAAGATGAATAAGATGGAGAAGAAAAAGAAGATTAAGAAAAGAAAGAACAAGAAGAAGTGGAGTAAGAGAAGATGAATAGGAGGAAGGAAAAAAAATAAAAGGAGGAAGGAGAAGAAAAAATGAAGAAAAAGATATAATGAAAGATGAATAAGAAGAAAAAGTCTATACTTGGAAAATAAAGAAGAAGAAGAATAGGAAGAAAAAAAATGAAAGAAGAAATAGAAGTTGAAGAAGACAAAGTTGAGGAAGAAGATGAAGAAGAAGGAGAAGAAGAGAAAAAAATAAGAAGAAAGGGAAGAAGACGAAGAGGAAGAAAAAGAAGATGATGAGGAAAAAGAAGAAAAAATAGATGATGAGGAATAAGAAGGAAAAGATGATGAAAAAGTAGAAAAAAAAGATGTAGAAGAAAAGGTACAAGATAATTAAGAAGAAGAAGAAGTAAAAGAAGTCATAGAAGAAGATGTAAAAGAAAAAGATGACATATAAAAAGAAGGGGAAGAAGAAGACTAAGATAAAGTATACGAAGAAGAAGAATAAGAAGAAGCAGAAGATGAATAAGAAGAAGAATAATAATAATAATAATAATAATAATAATAAGAGGAATATGAAGAAGAAGTGGATGAAGAAGAAAAAGAGAAAGAAGAAGAAAAGAAGAAGAAGATGGGGAAGTAGAAGAAGAAGGGGAAGAAGAAGAAGAAGGGGAAGAAGAAGAAGAAGGGGAAGAAGAAGAAGAAGAAGAAGATTAATAAAAAGAAGAACAAGAAGAAGTGGAGGAAGGAGAATAATTATAGAAGGAAGGAGAAAACAATATAAAATGGAAGAAGAAGTAGAAAATGAATAAATAGATAGAGGAAGAAGAAGAATAGGTAGAAAAAAGTGAAAAAAGAAGAAGTTGAAGAAGACAAATTCAAGGTAGAAGAAGAAGAAGAAAAGTACAAAAAAGGATAAGATAAAGAAGAAGAAAAAGAAGATGTGGAGGAGGAGGAAGATGAAGAAAAAGATGATAAAGAAGAAGTATTAGAAAAGGTAAAAGATAAATAAGAGAATGAAGAAGAAGAAATCTTAGAAGAAGATGAAAATGAAATTGAAGAATAGAAAAAGAAGGGGAATAAGAAGAATAAGAATAAGACAAAAGAAGAAGAAGATGACGGAATATAATAAGAGTAAAAAGAATAAGAAAAAAAAGAAGAAGAGGAAGAAGAAAAAGAAGAAGCGGTAGAAGATGAATAAGTATACGAAGAAGATTAAGAAGTAGTATAATAAGATGAATAAGAAGAAGAAGTAGAAGCAGACGAATAACAAGTAGAAAAGAAGAGGATGATGATAAAGAAGAAAAAAATGAGGAAGAAGAAGAAGCCAAAGAAGAAGAAGAAGAAGAAGAAGCCAAAGAATAAGAAGAAGAAGAAGAAGAAAAAAGGAGGAAGAAGAAGAAGAAGAAGAAGCCAAGAAGAAGAAGAAGAAGAAGAAGAAGAAGGAAAAATAAGCATAAAAGGAAGAAGGATAAGAAGAGAAAGAAGAATAAGAAAATGAAAAAAAATAACAATAAGAAGAAGAATTAGAAGAAAAAAATGAAGAAAAGAAAAAGAAGTTGTAGAAGAAGAAAAATATGAAAAGGAATAAATTAATCAAGAAGAACAAGAAGAGGAAGAAGAAGAAGAAGAAGAAGAAGAAGAAGAATAGGAATGAGAAAAAGAATAAAAAAAGAAAAAGAAGAAGTAGTAGAAAAAGACATTGAAGATGAACAGAGGGAACAAGAAGAAGAAGAGCAATAAGAAGAAGAAGAGGAGGATGAAGAAGAAGAAGAGGAAGGAGAAGAAGAAGAAGAAGAAGAAGAAGAAGAAAAAGTTGAAGTAGAAGAAGGGGAATAAAATGAATAAGGAGATGAAAAAAAGGAAGTAGAAGTAGAAGAATATGAAGATAAAGAAGAAGAACAATAATAATAATAATTATTATTTTTATTATTATTATAAAAATAAAAATAGTATAATAATAAGAAGAAGTAAAATAATAAGAATAAGAAAAAGAAAAATAAGAAGTAAAAGAATAAGTTGATGACGGATTTAATGAATAAGAATAATAAGAAAGAAAAAGAAGAAGAGGAATAAGAAAAATAAGAGAAAGAAGATAAAAAAGATTAAGAAGTAAAAGAATAATTAGTAGAATAAGAATACGACGAAGGTGAAGAATAAGTAGAAAAGAAGAAGATGATGATGAAGAAAAGGAAAAAGAAGAACAAGAAGAAGAAGACAAGGAATAAGAAGAATAAGAAGAAGAAAAATAAGAAGAAGAAGAAGAAGATGATGATGATGATAAAGAAAAAAAGAAGAATAAAATGATGAGGAATAATTAGACGAGGAGGAAGAAGAATAAGAGGATGAAAAAAAAGAATAAAAAGAAGAAGAAAGAAAAGACAATGAACAAGAATAAGAGAAAGAAGTTGAAGATGAGGAAGAAGTAGAAAATGATGAGGAAGAAGTAGAAGAAGATTTTGATGAAGAAGAAGAAAAGGAAGAATAATAATAATATTATTATGAATAAAAAGAAAAAGAAGTGAATAAAAAAGAAATGGAAGAAAAAAAATGAAGAGGAAGAAAAATAAGAATAGGAATAAGAATACAAAGATGACTAAGAAGAAGAACAAGAAGAAATATAAGAAGAAAAATTCAAATAATAAGAAGAAGAAAAAAATAAAAAGAATAAGATAAAAAGATGATCAAGAAGAAAAATAAGAACAAAAAGAAGAAAAAGAAGTAAAAGAAGAAGAAGAATAATAATAATAAGAAAAAGAAGTGGAAGAAAATGAGGAATAATAATTTGAAAAAGAAAAATTAGAAGAAGAAGAAGATAATAAAGAAGAATTAGATGAAGAAAAAGAAGAAGAAGAAGTGAGGAAGAAGAAGAAGAAGAAGAGAATGAAGAACAAAAAGTGAGGAAGAAGAATAAGAAGAAGAGAATGAAGAACAAAAAGTGAGAAAGAAGAAGAAGAAGAAAAAAAAGAAGAAGAATGAGAATGAGAAGAAGAAGAAGAAGACGAAGAAGAAAAAGAAGAGGAAGAAGAAAAAGAAGAAGAAGATGAAGAAAAAAAGAAAAAAAAGGACTAATAATAACAAAATAAAAAGAATAAAATGAAGAAGAAGGAGAAGAAGAAGTAGTAGAACAAGAACAAAAAGAAGATAAAGAAGAAGGAGAAGAAAAAAAAGATAATGAAGAAAAAGAAAAAGAACAAAAAGAACAAAAAGAATAAGAAAGAGACCAAGAAGAAGAAAAAGTAGAATAAGAAGAAGAAGAAGAAAATAATGAGAAGAAGAATAAGAATAAAAATTTGAGAAAGAAAAATAAGAAAAAAAGAATAAGATGAAGAAGTTTAAAAGAAGGATGAGAAGACAAAGAAGAAGTGGAAGAAAATGAAGAAGAAGAGAAATAAGAAGAATAAGATAAATATGAAGAAGAAGAAGAAGAAGAAAAAGAAGAGGAAGAAGATAAAAAGATGAAGAAGAAGAAAATTTATAAAAAGATGATGATGATGATGAAAATGAAGAATTAGAAGAAGAAGAAGAATAATAATAATAATAATAATAATAATAATAAAAGGAAGAAGAACAAAAGGATGACTATTAAAAGGAAGAAGAAAAAAAATATGAAGAAGAAGAAAAAGATTAAGAAGGTCATGACATGATTTATATGAATAAGAAGAATAAGATTATAATGATGATGAATAGTAAGAAAAAGAAGAAGAAGAAGAAGAGTAAGGATAAGAAAAAGTAGTAGAAGAAGAGGAAAAAGAATAAGAAGAGACACTAGAAGAATAAGAATGATTTCCTTTTTCTGTATCGACCAAATAACTTCTATTTGACAATTTATAAATGTAGATTGTAAATTGATTTAGTCTATGATACTAAAATTCCATAGTTCATATAGGTAGTAAAAAATAGATGTAAGTCTAGTTATCATTCTCATAGAGATTGATAAGAATTGAATTGTGAACTACCCTAACTACTAAAGATTCATACTATTTGCACATTTACAAAGATGTTTTCAGATACTAGTTAATATATAATGATATTAAATGAACTAACACCCAAAACAAAATTTTATTAGAAATCTACTAAGTTAGACTAGATCATTTCTCTTGTAGAAATTGATAATGACACAAATGGTACATCCAATTCTTGTAGACTTCTCTATCATGGCTTATTAAAAAAAAACTTAAAATCTATTAAGAATATTTGTCATGTAGCCTTTGATCTCTCCCTATAGCTATATATTTTACCCCTTTGATAATCTTGCTTCCCTAGAAGTCTAAAATCTACTTGGTTTCTGGTAGTTTAAGCTCTCTTATTAGAATTTTATATTTTTTGTTCTAAATACTTCATACTAATTTTTTTTGACTATTGGTCTCTTGCTTACCAAGACACGGGTGTTCAAATCTTTGCAAATTGTTGGTGTCCCTTCCTTTAAACCTTAGAGACTTTTTTCTTAACTTGATTGGATCTAAGCTAAGATGGGAATATTAATTACTTGAAAGATTATGGTGATAACTCGGTTAATTTATCTAGATAATTACTATATTTTCTCATCTCTGAGTAAAATGAGGACTTATTTACATAAACTAACATAGCTCCATTATTTATCGATGTTAGCCTAACATACCACCATAATAGATTGTTCAATATTAATCAGGAATCACCTTCTATGTGTCACTCAGAGGTCCTACTAAAAATAAAGATAGTATACAATGAATTATGGGTGTTCGGCTCTAACATTGTGAAAAGCTTAATTGAAGTTCAATACTAGTCTATTAGATCTAACCTTCTGCTTCCAAGAAACTCTCACTGATTTCCATAGAACATACTTAACCGTTAACTCAATCTAGTGAAAATCTTGCATCTTTGACTGGATCAAAATCACCAATGAACTAAAGATAAAAGAAAAACATAGTGATTGTGATTAGTAGATTCATCTGAATTCTAGAAATTTGTATAAGTTTCAAAACAATATAACTAGTGATCCATTAGGAAGAAGCAAAAATTATTTAGATTCATGTTTCTAGCAAGTAGAGTTCTAGATTCAAAACAAACAACAAAGAACAATGTTAATCTAATCTTGATCTACAGTAATAAAAGGAAAAACAAAGAAAAACTATGAGGACCCGTCAGCTACCAATTTTATGGTTCACCTCCGAACCCTTTTTTTTGAAGTAGAATACATTTTTATATCGTCTATGCTAGCCCTAACTTCTAGGGTTATTTTTTGTAAAATCCAAAAATATTTGCCTAACTTCGAATTCCTTGTCATGACTTCCATTTCTTTGTTTCTTCTTATTTCTCTATCATAACCTATTTCTGATATTACTAACAATTTTTGATGTCACGAAAATTTCTTATGTCATAACTAATTTTTGATGTCATGACCAATTTCTAATGTCATGCCTAATTTTTGGTGTCATGATTAATTTCTGATGTTATGACCCATTATTTTGATATTTCTTGAACTTTGCTATTACGATTAGAACTTTCTATTGTGACCTAACTTGTATCTTGAGATTCTTCACCAAAAGTATTTTTTTCACCACCTTGCATAGTTCATTCTCTTGTGGTGCCTAAAAATACTTTGTGGATATTTTTGTCTTTCTTGCCTTGCACTCTTTGCTATAACCTTTTGTGTGTAACAACATGAAGTATCTATGTCGCAACAAAGAATACTATCTTCACCTTTATCTGGCATCATGATTACCATTCTTCTGTTGGAGACCTAAGGGGAAATAGCGCTATCTATGTTTCTTCATATTATTAATTGCAACGTCATTAACTAGTTGAGACTTGATTTTCAATTCTTCTTTAGATTTCGTCACAATAGAATTGATTTTTTCTCGACAAATTTCTCTTAACCAAATTCATGGATTTCTACTACAATTTTACTTCTTTTAACTTAAAACCTATAAAACTATGGAAATGGTGAATTTCTATCTTTTAGCCATGAAATCAATCTTTATAAACATGAAAACATAGGAGAAAAATAGACTAAAATATAGATGAGTTTTTGGCTCAACAAATTCCTTCAAACTTATAATTTTGATTGTCCTCAAGCAATGGAAAAAAAAATTGATATCAAGAGGTTGTTCTAAATAAAATCCACAATAAGAAAATAAAACACATCAGAATCTTTGAACAAATCATTATATCATTTAATTTTTTGAAATTATTAACTTTTATTAGGATTTGGATATGCTTGAAAGAGATTTTTTTTTTGGGATATTTTGGAAGCTCATTTCTTCTTTTGGTAGGTAGATTTTACATAATTTCAGGAGGTTCACAATCCATAGAGGTATCAAACGGCCCGGCCCGGCATGAGGCACGACCTGATTCTGCCGTGCCTAGCCGGGCACGACACTGGAATTTCTCGTGCCCATCTTCGTGTTGTGCTTGCCATGGCATGAATCATGCCGTGCCGAGGCCAACTGGACCTTGTGCCGTGCCTGACCCAGCATGGTACCATGGCCCTGTTGGCCCAGTACCTTGGCACAAGCCGAGGTACCCCTATCATACTACCCCATTAGCCTGAGGCTCAGCCCGATAAATCTGGAAACTAGGTGGGCCATGACCCAAACCAACCCCAACCCTAACGGCCTGTTACGGCCAACGGTTCAAAGCTTCAAATATTAAAAAAAAATTATTTGAAATTTAGCCATCAAATTTTGCCTCCAATGGCTATGAGGCAGAATCTGACGGCCCACATGATTCTACCATGAAAAAAGTATTAAAAAATTTAAAAAAATAAAAAAATATCTTTTTTTAAAAAAATTCTAAATTTTTTTCTATAAAAGCCCCTCCCCCCTCTCTTTAATTTTTCTAATTTTCAAAAACATAAAATCTCACATTCTCACTCTCTCAAATCTCTCTCCTAAAATTCTTTCTCTTGGGATTTCGGCTCAGCTTTTCTGGACTTGTAACTCAGGCCCATCTTTAGTTGGTGTTTGCTTTGGTCTTTGGAAGTTTGATTTTTAGTACACGTGCTTTTCCTTTACACTGCTTTTTATGTATTTCTATTTTTTTTCTCTCTACTCTTTAAGACAACCTCTTGTCTAAAAAAACCAAAAAAAAAATGACAAATACAAATACTAATGAAATTAATTTAAATTTAAAAAATGAAAATCATACACAAAGGTCCGAAGCTATAGAAACTTTGGTTTCTCCTGTCGTCTCAATCCAAACATCTAAAAAACAAGAAACTAGGAGGAGTTCTGTAGTTTCGACTCATTTTAATATAATAAAATATATAAAATATTAGGGGTGAGGAAGAAAAATAGCACTGGGTAAATATTGTAAGAAAATTTTAACTTATAAGAGTACATTTGGGACTAAGCACCTTAAGAGGCATGCCGAATTATGCACCAAACTTAGCACTACATTTTTTTGAGACTAGATCTAGTTCAGTCTCAAAATTTACCACCTTCAAATATCACAGCAAGTTGGGCAGGGAATGCATGGGTCAGTCCATGGTGGAAAGGCTGTAATTTTTCTACTCGTATTCTTTTTGACTTAAAACTTGCTCCCATTGTTGATTTCTTTTTTTAAACTCTATCTTCAAGTGTCTTTTTTGAGTTTTTCTGATTGATTCCTACTTCTTTTCGCTTTGTTCCCCATCTTTGTTCTAATTAGGAGTGTTGAGTAAACTAGAAGACTTCTCTCTTCTGATGCTAATAGGCTCTATTCTCATAGAAGTGTAGGCTTTTTTTTTGGGAACTATTCAAAGCCTTTCTTGACATCTTGTTCCTCCTCAGAGTCTTCCTCGGTCTCAACTACTTTTTTTTGCTTTATATTTCTTGGCCCCTTGATTACTCCTATCAAATTCAAAGGATAGAATCTTGGGTATAATTCTTCTCTCCTCTTTTTCAACCTAGCTACAAGGCACAACTCGTGGTTAATGCTGGGTGGAGCATCAACCATCTTCTATTATCCTTATGGTATCCCAATATTGAGGTCTCTAGGAGCACCAAATATTTATCTTGTACCCCTTCAAGATGGCATACAATAGCAATACTTCTGGTTCTTTGATGGAGCACACATGTTTGATTGGAGCTTAAACCGATAGAATAAAATAGAACCAAAACTTAGCTTCTTATTTAAGATCTCTTCAGTTTATGGCCTCATGTATTTTTTTGCGTACTATTCTTCCACTTTAATTTGTCATCTATTATTCTTTTGATAATTCTGTCATAATATGAGTTGTCCATTATCTTCTTAAACCTAGTCTCATGCTTCTAATGCTCGACTTGGTACAACTCATTTATAGTTTTCTCCCCAAACAGAACACATACTCCTCTGACATATATAAAATTTTTTTTATTGCCACCAAATTCGATTAGAACTTTCTTACCATAGCAGTGTACCCATTCCTCTAGTGCTTGTAGAAGAATACTCCAGCCTACTTTCTTCATTTACTTTTTAAATGATGGGATAAACTTTCCAAACCATTTCTCTCTGATAAAACTTTTCTTAGAGTAGTATTTTTTTTCCAGGTGGAGTGTGCTTTGTGAGAAATGAATGCTTCACTTTCCTCTTTAGGCACCTAATATCCTCAATCCTTTTTTTCTTCCTTCTCCCTTCTACCAATGGCTCTGATCCAGCTAAAGCTTTTGGTTCACCCAACGAATCTGTTTCTACTAGAGGTTCCAGTTGAAACTCCTTTTTATCTTCGTGCTCTTCCATAATCTTTGTTAGGCTGGGGACAAAGCTCTCATTCATAGCCATTTGGATTTGGAAATGGGTTTATCCAGAGATGTCATGACAAAAACATAGGTGCCAAGGTTTTAGGTTAGAATGACCCTTAAAGAGCAATGAATTAATTACTGTGTTGGGAAGAGAAGAAAGAGAAGTGGAATTATTTGGAGTTTTAAAATTTAAGTTTTCATGTTCGGTTCAAAATTAAAGTGCATGTGATGCGACTTTAATCTTGGTGGGACATTGAAAGTAAAGTGCACGTGTCACTACTTTAATCTCGTGGGCTCGAAATTAAAGTGTGTGTGTGTGTCACAACTTAATTTTAGCCCATAAAATGTTTTTTTTTAATAATAATCCTTATATAAAATTATGTCATTTATTCAACCAAAGAAAAGTTTATTTAATTTTTTTCTATAAGTTCACTTTTTATTCTACATCGCAACATGCTTATGTTTGTCTCAACTTAAAGTAACCCTTGACACCTCACTTTTGTTTGTCATGACTTATTAGATTTCTCTCTGTTCATTATTACAACATATTAGTAAGGTCATGAAATTCCTTCTTTTGGTAACAATATACATTTCTATTATTTTATATTTAAAATAAGTGATCTAACTTTATCATGATTACACAAGTTTTGGCACAACACTAAACAATTTTGAGACCTAGAAAATGGTGTAATGACATAATTTTTGTTGTGACATGAGTTTTCCTTGTTTAAAATTATTAATTATTGTTGCAATCTCAGAAACTATGTTATAACTAAAAATTAAGTCTCTTTTCACAGTAATATTTTTTGTCGCGATCTTCCCTATTTTGTCGCTACAAAAATCATCACTTTTTTTGATTAATTGAATAAACAATGCATTTTCATTCCTTTAAGGATCTGCATGCTCCCTTAAGGGAGCCTTAAATGCAGATCACCTAAGCCTATAGTTATGTAAGCCCATAGTGCCTCATCAACCTCAAGAAATAATCTTTTCTACTTAAGCTCACCATTTTTTCTAAAATCTTTTTAATCTCCCTATTGGAAATTTCAGCTTGACCATTAGTCTAAGGATAAAAAAACAAACTTAATATGTATTTAATCTCGTATATGTTCACCTGTTTTTCAAAAATCTTATTGGTAAAATGGTTTACACCATCACTTATAATAGTTCTAGGCATTCAAAATCTACTCAAAATATTATTTTGCATGAACCTCACCATTATATTAGTATCATTTCTTGGACAAGTAGTTTTTTCCACCATATTTGATACATAATCAACTACTATGAGTATGTATATATTTTAAAAGAAGGTGAAAAATATCTAATAAAATTTAACCTTCATACATCAAAAATTTGCATCACCAATTTATCTTGCAGGTAAATTTTATTTCATTTGCTTACATTCTCCATTATTTGGCATTGATTATACAACTTGGCCCATTCAACACAATCTTTAAAATTATTAGACCAATAGAAACCTGATTGAAGAACTTTGTGAGCTATTTTATCCCCTAAAAAATACCCTCCATATGGTGATGCATGATATTCCTCAATATTTTGCATTGTTATTTTTCTAGCACACACCTTCTAAGAATCATATTAGCTCCTCTTTTAAATAACAACGAGTCATTCCAAATATAGTATTTGTTGTTAGTTTTGAGCTTTTTCCTCTGTTGGTAACTAAATTCTAGAAATTTTTCAATGACTTTCAATTATTTTTTATTTATAGTAGTTATTTCCATCCTTGATAAGTGATCAACTATCACAGTATCACAACCCTTTTTATCCATGATTAAGATCTAATTCTTGTAGTAACAGCACCCATCTAATCAATATTGGCTTAGCTTTCTTATTTGCCATAAATATTTAATTGTTGCATGATCAGTATGGATGATAATATGGGAACCCAAAATGCATGGCCTTAAATTTTCACATGCAAATATCTTGGTTAGCATCTTTTATTCAGTAGTGGAATAATTTTTTTGAGCTTCATTGAAGATATTGTTAGCATAGTAAATGATCCTTAATATCTTGTTTCTTCTTTTTCCTAGTATAACCCTCATTGCAAAATCACTAGTATCACACATGATTTCAAATACATTTTTCTAGTCTAGTGTGACTATGATTGGAAATTTGACTATTATGGGAGGTAAAAGAGTCTTGATTATGAAAACATTTACTTGATCTACTTTTAAACTAGCTGCAGAAACTTTGTACCCTAGAACAATGCCTTCTGTTACCATAAAATGGATTTTTTTAGAATTCAAGGCAAAATGGTTATCTTTACATCTTTGATGTACTGTTTCCAAATTATGTAGGTAATGATCAAAATTGGATCCATACACTATGAAGTCATCCATGAATATCTCTAAAACCTTTTCCATCAAATCCGAGAACATGGAGATTATGCATTTTGAAATGGAGCCAGAGCTTTTCATAACTCAAATGACATTTTTTAAAAGCAAATGTACCATAAGGATATGTAAATGTAGTTTTCTCATGGTCCTCAAATATAATGAAAATTTGGTTATATCCTAAATATTAATCAAAAAAATAAAAGTGAGGATGTCCTATAAGCCTGTCCAATATCTAATCAAAGAGGGGCAATAGAAAATGATTTTTCTAGTTGTAATGTTAAATTTCTTAAATTTAGGCACACCCTCCATCCTATTATAGCTCTTGTAAGAATTAGCTCATTTTTTTTTCAATTTGTAATCATAGTGAAACCACCCTTCTTCAGAATCATATTAACTAGGCTCACCCAAGGGCTATCTGGTATTACATATATAAATCCAACATTCGACCATTTACTTCCTTTATGATAACATCTTTCATCACATGGTTTAGTCTTCTTTGATATTCTATTTAAGCTTTTGCATTATACTCTAACATAATTTTATGCATGCAGATTGATGGATTGATATCCTTCAAATCTTCCATAGACCAAGCAATAGCTTTCTTATATTCTTCTAAGACCTTTAGCAACTATTATTCTTTAATTTCAATCAATGCAGTAGATATAATCATAAGTTTAACCTTTTCAAATTCTAGGAAAGCATACTTCAGATGATATGACAATTCTTTTAATTGCAAACCTTTTATACTATTCTTTTTATGAGTTACCTTGTCTTCACTACTATAAAAATTTTCACTACTATTTTCATTTAGACTCAAAACTATTTTTGTAAACTTTGAATTGGTAGGCATAAAATCAGAATCAACATTCCTAGGGTATTGGAAATTCATCTATTTTTTTTTGATTAAAAGTGGACCATTACAATTATTTTTCAGTTCATAACTATAGGTGGCTAATATTTTATACTAGCATATTATCTTGAACATCAATATCTATTTGATCAAAGCTCTTGTTAATGTTGAACCAAACTATCTCATTCCCAACCCTGAAAGTAAGTATTCCCTTTCCACATCTATCAATGCATCTCTAATTGCAAGGAATGGTCTTCCCAGTTATAATAGAAATTGTGAGTCCTCTACCATGTTCAGTATAATAAAGTCCACAGAAAAAATACAATTTTCCCATCTTGACAAGCACATCTCCTAAGACCCATTCAGATTTAGCCATTGTTAAGTTTACCATTTGTAGAGTGCCTGAAGTGTGAGTAAGCTCCCCCATAATTAGCCTTTTAGGTAGATACAAGGGCTTTAAATTAATGCTAGCACTTGAGTCACATAGAGTTTTCTTGAATTCAATTTCCCCAATAGTGCATTGAATGGTGAAACATCTTAGAACTTAAATTTTTTTGGTAGTTTTCTCTAGATGATTACACTGCTAGTGGGAGTCAGGTTCACCAATCTATCTTCAGCAATTTTTTTTTACTTAGGATGTCCTTCAGAAACTTGGCATATAATGGCATCTGAGATACCACTTCTAGAAAAGGTAAATTGATTTTTACTTTCTTGAATATCTTTAAAAACATGCAGAACTATTTCTTTACATTAGCCCTTTCCAGTCTCTATGAGAATGGAACTTCATTCTTGGATAATAGGGTTGTTTCATTCAGCCTCTTGGTTCCTTCCTCATCATGATGCTACTACTACACTAATCCTTTATCATCTTCGATAGTATTCTCTGAACTGTAATTCTTATTTCTACTTTTTTTACTTCTTATTCTTTAATTTTTTCCCACTTATGAGTTGCATAGCCATGTAACCTGTTAGATTTTTCTTGGTGTCATAAGGAAAAGCATCTACATCATGAGCTTGAAAAGTTAGGGCTAGCTGTCCTACTTGAGTCTCAAGATTTTTTTTGAGGAATGCACATATGCTTGCTCGAAACATTTATGTGTTGGATTTGAAAGCTTCCAATTCAGAAAATTTATGTCCATGAAGGCACGACATCCTTTTGTTATCCTCCATGAACTTTAGCATATGTTCTTTAAAGTATTATGTCTTATTTTGACCTTGATGATCAATTCTATTCTCTCCTATTTGTTACTACTACTGGCTGGAATCTTGGTGGCGCATACCCCTACAAGTAATGTTGCCAATATATTCGACCATATTATCCTCCTCCACTTTAAGAAAAGTTCTCGTGGTTCATCAATGCTAATATATAATGTATTGGTAGATTGGGGTCGGGCTTGAAATAGTAATTTCATTATTCATTAAGGTAGTTTGCCTCCTCAACTACATATGGACCTTCTTCTAGCCCCTCAATACTGCTTCTATATCCCTCTATTTCCACGGCTATAATCTCGTGAGCAGAGTGCATTCTTCTCTCTTATTTATCTAGCCTATTCATTAGTGCATCACGTTTGGCTTCAATAGAAATCATTCTATTTAGCTCTATCTCTCCACTCCCTCTCTCTCTCTCTCTGCTACTGCTCCCTAATAATTTGGATGGAGCTCCCATGTTGCATCTAGCAAGGTTTTCGATCAGCTACCTTACTTCTTTTGCACTTATTTTTTTTAAATGCTCCACAATAGGCTGCATCAATTATACCCTTCGAGGTATAATTCATCGAGTGGTAAAAGATGTCCATCTGAGTATTTATATCTATTCCATGCATTAGACACCTTTTTAGTAGTCTCTTATATTTTTTCTACACAGTGTATAGGCTCTCCTCATACCTTTGTCTGATTGTCGTGACCTATCCTCTTCTTTCAGATGTGAGGGATGAAGAAAAGAACCTTCCCAGGTATTCTTCCATCAACTCCTCCCAAGTATTCACTAAGCCATATGGTAGATATTTGAACTATGTGGGTATTATATCTCTTAGAGAAAATGAGAATAGTTGTAGCTTGATTACTTCTAGCCTAACATCATTTAGCTTTACGGTGTGGGTCATTCTCAAAAATTTGCCCAGATGTTCATTTGGATTCTCTAATTGGCGGCCTATAAACTGGTTCTACTAGACCATAATAATCAAAGCTAGTTTAAGCTCAATATTATTTGCTTCAATAGCTGGCTATCTAACTACTGAATATTTCTCTTAGAAGACTAGTCTATAAAAATTATACATAGTGTCTTGCCTTAAAGGTCTTGCTATTGTTTCTTGGTCTACTATTTGAGTCATTCATTCATTTTCCATATCTCTATTTCTATACTTCTAACTTTCTTTTGGGTTTTCAATGTTTTTTAATCTCAATATCAAGTGAAAATAGACCTACTTCTTGCTTACTATGCAAGAATTACTTTTTGAAATTGAAACACACTAAGATCAAATGGAATCAATGACACCAAATGAAATTCTACTTATATATCAATTAAGCTCAAAAAGTATTGTGTCTTCATAAGACACTATTATTGAATCATATTTATGTGATTTTTTATAAAATATGTCCAAATTAGTATTTCTATATTATGTCTGAATATCAATTTAACTATTTCTTTCAATCCTTAGCAATGACACCATAAAACTTGATTTTCTTTTAATGTATAGACTAAATCACTTCCACTTGACACTATCTAATAGAGTTTGTAAATGGTATTAGTTAATGAAATTGCAAGTGCACAAGTTATACAAGTAGTAAAAAATGGATGTAGGTCTGGATATCATTTACATAGAGATTAAAAAAATTGAATTTTCAACATCCCAAACTACTAAAGATTCATACTACTTGAACCATTCGAAGATGTTTTCATATACTTGGTAACAGAAAATGAAAATAAATGAACTAACACTCAAAATAAAAATTCAAAAGAAATCTACAAAGATAAGTTGGACTAGATCAGTTATCTTGTAGAAACCGACAATGGCATGAATGGAATAACCAATTCCTAGAGACTTCTTTATTATGGTTTATTTTTAAAGAAAAATTGAAATCTATCAAGCACATTTATCATGTAGCCTTGGATATCTCCATGTTGATAAATATTTTACCACTTAAATAACCATGTTTCCCTAAAAGTCTAAAAGATATGTGGTTACTGGTAGATTGAGACATCCAATGAGAATTGAGTATTTTTATTTCTCAATACTTCATAACCATTTTTATTGATTGCATTTATCTACTTCCCAAGGCATGGGGGTTGCAAATCTCTACAAATGGTTGGTGTCCATTCCTTTGAATATTAAACAATTTTCACTTCCATTGATTGGATCTAAGCCAACATGGGGACATCGATCACTCAAAAGATCAACGTGCTATCTTTGGAGATCTATCTACGTAATAGGTCTATTTTCTCATCTCTGAGTAAATTGGGGACTTATCTACATAAACTAAGATAGCACCTCTGTTCATTGCTATTAGCATAACATATCATCATAATAAATTGTTCACTATCCCTTAGGAATTGTATTCTCTATGTTACTTAGAGCGCCTCCCAAAAATAAGGATAGGATACAATGAATTATATGTCTTTGGCTTTAATGTTGTGAACAAGTTAATTGAAGTTTAATACACATCCAATAGATTTAACCTTCTGCTTCCAAAAAAAACTCATTAATTTCTACACCAAAAGATACTTATTCATTAACTCCATCCAAGAAAAAATCTCACATCTTTGACTGGATCACAATCCCCAATGAACTACAGCTCATGAAAGCACAAAGTGATTGTGATTAATGGATTCATCTGAATTCATGAAATTTGTTAAAGTTTCAAAATAATATAGCTAGAGATTCTTAAAGAAGAAACAAAAATTGTTTAGATTTTAGTTTCTAGAAAATAGAGTTCTAGATCCAAGTCATACAACAAAAATTGATGTTAATATAATCTAGATCTATGCTAAAAAAGAAAAACAAAGAAAAATATATGCTGAGCGGTCAGCTACAAATTTTCTGATCATCTTCAAATATTTTTTTCAAATTAGAATACACTTTTATATGGTATGTGCTAGCTCTAGCCTATAGAGTTGTTTTTTATAACATCTTGAAAGATTGACCCAACTTGAATTCCTTATAATGAAATCCACTTCTCTATTTGTTCACATTTCTCTATCATGACCTATTTTTGATGTCACGTCTAATTTTTGATGTCACGACCAGTTTATGATATCATGACCAATTTCTAATGTCAAGACTAGTTTCTAATAGAGGTGTCAAATGGGCCGGCCCAACCCGGCCCGGCCTGTTTTTTCCAGGCCCTACCGGGCTTCCGTGCTGGGCCAGGCAAGGCACGGAATTGTAACCGTGCCGTGCCTATCCCGGCACGGTTTTTTCGGGGTTCAGCCCGACACGGGTCCGCAACACGATTCATCGGGTTCGGCCCAGTCGGGCCGAACCCTAAATTTAAAAAAAATTAGGATTTTGGCGCGCCCGAAACACTAATTCTAAAAAAAATTAGGGATTGGGCGTGCCCGAACCACTAATTCTAAAAAAAAAATTCAGCACGTACCGTGCTGGGCCAAGCACGGCATGAGGCCCGGATGGCCTCGGCACTGCACGGCACGATTGTGCCATGGTCGGGCACGGCACGAGCCCGGGCACGGGAAATTCCAGTGCCGGTCCGGCCCAGGCATGGCTGAACCGTGCCGTGCCTCGTGCCGGGCCGGGCCAGGCCGGCCCGGTTGACATCTCTAGTGCCGTGTCGGGCCATACCGTACGAGCCAGGAAATTAAAATTTTTTTTTAAAAAAAAATTTTATTGTTTTAATTTTTATTTTAATTATATAAATTATAAAAATATATATAAAATTATTGATATTGTATAATATTATAAATTTATAATATGAATTATGAATATTATTTAAAATTTATTAAATTTACAAAGTGTAATTTATTTTTATAATGTAAAATAAAATTAGTTTAAAATATATTAGAATTATATAATAGAGTTTTAAATCTTTAAATGAAAAATTAAAACAAAAAAAAAATAAATAAATCAATAAATAATGTTAAAAAAATTTAAAAGTAAAAAAATATAAGCAGACCAAATGAAAAATGACCAATCAGCCATTAGATACCGAAGGTCCAAACCAAACAAATTAAAGTTTCAACGTAACGTATAAATAAAGTGTACAATCAATAAAAAATAAAACATTGAAATAAAAAAATAGTAGATCATCATCAATCATCAATCGGCATACCATGAGCATCATCAGCCGCAACATCAAGATCAATATCATATTGATCATTATCATCAACAATCAATTCCTCCGCTATTGCAGTGGATGCGGCTGCAATCCCAGTCCCAGTCCCAGCTCCAGCACGATCATGGATGTTAAATCTCGAATCCTCCCAATCCTTCTAACAATCCAATGTCTCAACAATATCTGGACGTAATCTCGATCTCCTGTCAGTAATCACGTTCACTGCAACAGAAAAAACAGACTCCGATGCTACGCTCAACACCGGGGGAGTCAATAGATCCAGTGTCATCCTAGATAGCACGGGAAAGGTGGACTCATATGATTTCCACCACTGTAATATATCAATATTCTTAGTATCAGAATGTGATAGGATTGAGCAGTAATCGGTATCTAAGTACCGAGAAAGCTCGCTCCTATGTGATGGTCCACCCCTACGTTTCCCCTTCGCTAGCTGAATGGAAAAATCGTTATCTTCAAACAAGGTATCCATGTCCATAATCATAGTCTCACCACCACCACCACCATACCTAGTATCGTAGTATGTGAACAGGTCAGTCAACTTCTCATGAATGAACCCTTCAGGTGGCTCTTCCAGGTTCATGCACGAGGAAATGTAAGTCAGGGTGTTTTTTACCCCTTCCACCTTAACTCTAGGGTCCATGCATGCAGCGAGGCAATAAAGAGATAGAACGGTGGACCAGTACTTCAAGTACTTGGTTTCCATCTCTATAACCATATGGCTAAGTGTCGGGTCAGCTCGATACTTCCTAAACATGCTACTAATGTTGCATATGCACCGCAGTGCAATGCAAGTCATGGGCGTATAAACTGACGAACACATGTTCGTCATGTCATAAAAAATCTTCAGGAATTTCATAAATGAAATTCCTGAAGCTCCGTTAGTGTCGCCAATAATAAGTTCGTCACTCTTACTATTGACGTAGTCGGATATCATGTGTTCGTATTCAACACATGATTCTAACGTCAGGTACATGTAATTCCAACGATGTTTCACATACGATTAGAATTTCTTCTTCTTAAGATTCGCAGACAAACAGAGACTACCAAACTCTTGTTGTCTACAAGGAGTGCTAATATATTTTAGTGCATTACGTATATTATCCTATGCGGGGGAACAGACCTTCATACCCGTTTGAACAATCAGGTTAATCACGTGAAACATATATCTGACATGAAAGATCTCTCCTAATGGTGCGTCTCTTATATTCCTAACAAACATGTTAATCGCTACTCCATTATTTGATGCGTTATCGAATGTGACACTAAAAATTTTATTTTGAATTTTATATTCCCTAAAGATTTTCATCATACACTCAAAAATGATCGGGTCATCATGAGGATGAAGAATCTCAGAGAATCCTAAAATTTTTTTATTCATTGTCCAGTTAGAATCTACATAGTGGCTGGTGAGACATGCATAAGATGATTCATCGTGAATTGTCCAGATATCGGACATCATGGACACCACTCCACTATATGCCATAAATTCATTATTTATTTTTTGTTTTTCTAACTTATGTGGTTTTAGTATGTCATTCCTTATTAGTGGACCTAGGAATCCTACGATAAGCAGGCTGAAAATATGTCTGCATGGTGCGCACAACCCTTGGATCTTCTGAAAATCTGATCGGAAGACCCATCAATGTGATAAGTCTGGTCATGTCGTCCCTACCCAACTCGCTAGAGTATATGAAGGGAGTAAACTTTGAGACGGAACTCGATCCAATCTCAAAAAATGCAGTGCCAAGTTGGTTTTGCCTAGGGTATAATGGACCATGTTTTTTGGTGCATAATTCGGCATGTCTCTTAAGGTGCCCAGTCCCAAACTAACTTTTACATGTTAAAAGTCTCATACAATATTTGCACTGTCCCATTTCTTCTTCCTCACCCCTAACATTTTTTTTATTTTATTATATTAAAATGACCCCAAACTACAGAATTCCTCCTAGTTTTTTGTTTTTTAGAAGTTTGGGCTGAGATGACTGGAGAAACCAAAGTTTCAGCAGCCTCAGACCTATGTGTAATATTTTCATTTTCTAAATTTAAATATGTTTCATTAGTATTTGTCATTTTTTATGATTTTTCTTAATCAGGACACTAATTTAAAATTTATCTATTTTAGGTCTAGAGAGAGAGAGAGAGAGAGACTAGAGAGAGAGAGAGAGAGACTAGAGAGAGAGAGAAGAGAGAGAAAGTAAACAAAAAAACTTAAATTAAATTACCTGGTCAAGCAGTGAGGTCGATCACGTGCACGGTCCACCACATTCTAGCTCAAAATTCAAAACCCAAGTTGATATTTCCGAAAAGCTAGGCCAAATGTCAAATGATGAAATCCCGACTTCCCGAGTCCCGAGAGAGATGCGTAATATTTTTGAGAGAGAAAATGTGAAATTAGAGAGAAAAAATATTTATCAAAAACATAAATGTTATAGAGAGGGGGGGGGGGGGGTGGAATTTATAGATTATAGAAAATAATTTTTTTTTAAAAAAATAATTTTTTTTAATTTTTTAGGGGGCAAAATCATGAGGGCCGTTGGATTCTGCCCCCTAGCCCTTGGAGGCGAGATCCAACTGCTACAATATAATATTTTTATTATTATTATTTTTTGCTCATTTGGGGGGGGGGGGGGGGGAGAAATCGGTTCGGCTCGGGGGACCACAGGTCGGGTCTGATTGGACCCGACCCGTGGTCTTTTTTGCAGGAAGGGCGAAGGGGATAATGGTGGGGGTGCATCCATGCCGGTGTGCCGTGCCACGAGCCAACGAACCGTGTCGGGTCAGGCACGACACGAGGCCCGGTTGGCCTCGGCACGACATGACACGGGCACGGGATTTTCCCATGCCGTGCCTCATGCCGGCCCAGCCCGGTTGACACCTCTAATTTCTAATGTCATGAGCAATTTTTTGTTACAATATCTCACTTCACATGGTATATGAGGGATAGAAGTTTGTGTTTGGGGTTTGTCGTATATTCAATTATGACAACCTATATAATAGTCTAATCTCTTTTTGGCCTCTGCACCTTCATCACAAAGAGTATTGGGGTTCTTCATCGCCATCATATCTTCACCACTGCCAGCATATTGTTCTGGCATCTTCTTCGACTAACCTTAGCCATGATATATCACCACTATTAGACTTGTCGGCCTCCGATCTACTCATTGGTAAAAAAGAACTCCGACAATTCTTCTCCAGTAATCAAACTTCACCACCAGGCTCATCTCCATTTAGCAAAGCCTCGTAGTACCTTGCATCTTTTGTCTAGCATGTCCAACTATGTGTTTTGCCCATTTTCTCTCCGAAAAGGTTGGTTTTCTAGATTATTTATATTTTCTCTTCTTTATATATGGTCCACCATCTTTCACTAGCTTCTCACCACAACTCAGTCTCGGCACTCCGAGCCTTCCCCAAACATCTCGGTAAGGTTTGCTTTATCTAATCCTCACAATGATTCTCTAAGTTCTCATGGTGAACACCTAGGTATGGGCTAGCGGACTTATTGTACTAATTATTGTAATAGATTGAGTCACCTTCGAGACCGGTGTTATTAGTTGAATGGTCCCCCACCTCGCACTACAAAATGTGGTCTAGTCTTTTGAACCGCCTCCACCACCAGCTAAGGATCAGCCTCTTCCTTCATCTCAAGGTGTAACTCTTATACTAAGGAAAAATGAGGAGTTTCTTTGCCTCACTAATACTGCCAAATCACCCTCTATTATTTATGTTGCCAATATCTATAATTATTTTGCCTATCTTGCATTTTATTTTAGCCCATAGATTTTCAATTCATGTGTATCTAATCATCTATCTGGTAAAAAGGATCACTTCCCCCTTATCTATGATTACCTTGGCTTAATAGGACTCCAACCATGGCTATAGGTATTGGGTTCTTATGTCCACTGTCATCTTTACCTCTTACTTCTATTCTTTATGTTTCATCTTTAACATTATATATGTCAGTAAATTAATTCATGATCTTCATTGTTTGATTATCTTTTTTCACTCTTATGTCACCTTGTAGGATCAGAGTACGCGAAGGATGATTGGGATAGATCACGAGTCTTAGGAATTTTATCATCTTAGTTCGATCTCATCTTCTACCATCTGAATATCAATAGATGACCATGACCCTCTTCTCATCTATCATTGTCTTGGTCATCCCAACATATTAAAGTTTTGAAAGATGATTTCTCACTTTTATAGTTTACCTTCACAAGATTGTGAGTTGTGTCAACTTGGGAAACATACTCATGTTTCGTTCACCAAGCACTTAGAGTCTCAAACTAAGTCTAATTTTGAGCTCATCCACACTAATGTTTGGGGTCCATCCCAAATTATATCTATTTTAGGGTTTTATTATTTTGTTATATTTATTGATAATTTTTCTCATTGTACCCGGTTATTTTTAATGAAAAATTAAATTAAGTTATTTTTTGAGATTCAATATTTTTTTTGCTAAGATTCATAATTAATTTTTTATTTCTATTGATATCTTATGCAGTGATAATGCCTTGGAATACATTTCTGTCAATTTTTCTAATTTTACATACTTTTATGAGATTTTTCATTAGTCTTCTTATGCTTACACTCCACAAAAAAATGGGGTGGCTGAGAGCAAGAATTGTAACTTAGTTGAGATAGCTCGTACTATTCTCTTCCACCATAAAGTTTTCAATGTTTTTTGAGGGACGCTATCTTAACTACCTGATATTTGATCAATTGCATGTTTTTTTATGTTCTCTACGATCAAGTTCCTCATTATCTTTTCTTTCCTTATCAACCTTTATTTTGTCTCCCTTTGTATGTTTTTGATTGTACTTATTTTGTCCACACTCTTACTCCAGGTCAAGATAAAATATCTGCTAAAGTAACAAAATACATCTTTATTGGCTATTCACGGTTTCAAAGTGGGTACCCTTGCTATTGTCCAGATACACATTGATACTTTATATATTTTGAGAGCAAATGAGAGTCATATATACTAGTATTAACCTCAATATCCTTGATGTCATATTAATCATCATTAACTAATAGATCTTTTACTTTATCTTAAGTCATATCCTTGAATCCTTTCAGTCCTTTAAATATAAAAGTACTTTTATAATATATAGTCATAGTTTGAATATATCTTTAAAAATATGTATAGTCAGAAAAAGTGGATTCTAATATTACACTAGACATCAGAGGGGTTAGTAAATCATATGTCATCATAGAAAGCATGAGAAAAATAGATTAGTATAATTTCTACTAACTCATTATATTTAAATTATTATTATTATCATGTGATATAATGGAATAGTAATCGGTGTTTAAGTATAAAGATAACTCATTTATATCTGATGGAAAGCCTCATCATTCACCCCTAGCTAACTAAATAAAAATTTTATCATTTCTCAATATAGTGACTATGTTTGTTTACTAGGAGGCTCGTTAAAACTATCACATTCAATATTATAATATTTAAATAATTTATCTAATTTCATGAATCATATTAATTGGATTTTTTTGCTTGCTTCATGTTGGTGGATATATATTTTAATATATTTTTTACCACTTCCACTTTAAGACCTATGAGTCATATAGGCAGCCAAGCAATAAAAAGAGCAAAAAGTGATTAATAATTTCAATAATCTATTCCATCTCAATAGTCATGATACTAAAATCATGATGTCATCTTTACTTGATAATCATACTATTAAAATTTCATATACACCTATGTGTAAAACATATGGTGGGAGTGTACATAGATTAACCCATATTCTTCATATCATTAAAAAATTTTAGGAATTTCAAAAATGAAAATTTTGTCTTATATTTTAAATCATAATTAATAAGTTTACTACTTTTACTATTAATGTAATTGGATATCACATGTTAGTAGCTAAGATATTATTCTAATAATATGCAAGTATAATTTGTTATTGTGTATTTGGAAATTTTTCTTTTTGAGGCCCACTAACAAACATAGAGTACAAAACTTTTATTGTATGCTGCGTATTTTAAGGTATTTTAGTAATTTTCAAGTGTTTTTAATGTAGAATAATTTAAGTTTATTCTCACTTATACTATTAGATTAATTATGTGACAAATATACCTAACATGAAAAATATTAACGAAAAGTTCATATCTAATGGTTCTAACAAATATGTTAAACATGACACCATTATTTTTAGCAATATAGAATGTAATGCTAAAAATTTTATTTTAAATATTATATTCTTTAAAGATTTTTGTTAGCTACTCATATACAATGGGACCATCATGAAGATGAAGGATCTAAAGAAATCCTAAAATTATTTTATTTATTTTCCACTTAGAATCGACATAGTAGGTGGTGATGCATACAAATAAGAAAAGGAATGCCTCCTTTTTCAAAACAATTATCACACAAAAGAAAAAAAAATATGAGATCCAGAAATATTTGTTTTTAGGGTGGAGTGTGCATTTCAAGAAAAAAAGGATGTGCATTCCAGGGGGAAAAATATATGAGGTATTTTGTTTTTCTTGTCCAATAGTTGAAGAAAGAAAAGTATTCCTCTCCTCTTTTCAATTGCTAAAAACACATGGAAATATTATTTTGGACACAAACTCCTATTTTCTATACAAAATTAATATATTGATATGATGTTGTCGTATGTTTTTTTTTTCATGTTATTGTGAAGATTGTTGTCAAAATTGTTGTTGATATTAATGTAAAATTGAAGAACATCATAACCCAAAGAATAATACATATAAACTATTAGCATTTCTACCAAAAATCTTAAATTTATGTTCTCTATTCTTGAATTTCTATTTTCTAGGGTTTTATATTTTAGAAATATTTATTCTTAGTTTGAATAATAATTTTGATGTGTGAAATTTTATATGGATATTTATATATATGAACAAGTCTTTAGTATCCATTGAATTTGAATTAGTGGTTGTAACTTGTAATTGTTATTTTAAATTTTTATTTTTTAAATTGATTGTTGAATTATTCTTCTAGAAATATATTTGAATTTATCATGTGATTAAAATTTAGTTTTGCAAAAATTTAATTCAGAATTTAACTTAACTCACGGCAAGAATTTCTAAAGATAATTATATATTTTTTTTATAAATTAGTCCTAATAAAACATTTTTAATAAAAATCAAATTTTGGACAAAATTTATTTTTTTTAAATGAATAATTTTAAAATTAAAAATATCTCAATTTGAGTTTTAGAAAAAATAAAACTTGCCTTATAGACAAATGATTATATATCTAGATCAATAAATAGTTTTGGAATAATCACCGCCCAATGGGCCTTCTCCAATAAATACAAATTGCCACTTCCATTTGTTGAGTTAAGTGTGAGTGATTGTCAGATAAAAAATATGTATATGTTCAATTATGAAGTTTTACAGTTAGACAATAAATTTCTTATGAAGAAAGTATTGGGGTAGGATGTATGAATTAAGGTTTATTCGAAACCACAAAGCATCAATAATAATAGTTGATTAAACAGAAGCAAATAATAACAATCCAATTAAAAAAAATCTCAATATAAAAAGTCTGAAAATACAACCAATAAAAATGAAGGTCAAGTAACAACAATGCTAAATCGAATAATAAATACTAAAGACTTATTCACACGCACTAAAAATCTTTGAAGCACAATATGCCTAAAAATTATGTTTTGGACCAAAAATATTTTCTAGGATATAAAACCCCAGAGATCAGTAATCTAGTACAGATACATAAACTTGGATTTTACGATGAATGCTCTATGCCTCTTTCTATGTTATTTTTTGGGTGATAGGATCGGTTCGCCAGATTTAAAACTTAGAATCAACAATGTGCTAATATGACTATTTCTAGGCTAGAGAAGAGATTCTATCCATAGCTTTCAATTATTTACATTGCCCAAACTTCAATTCCTTACAGCATATGTTCATGCATACACAAAAAAATATAGTAGTACTCACCCACACACAAAATAAAAATGTGTTGTGATTATAAATATAATCCGCACACACAATGTATCAAAAATAAATCATAATAATGTGCACATATTGCAATTTAAATACAAACACATAAATGCTTAAATTGCAATATAAAATCAATGTGTGTGTGGGGGGGGGGGGGGGGGGGGAGAAAGCGGAAGGGAGAACAAAAATGTAATAGGATTAGAAACTATAACTTACAAAATCTGCCAAAAAGAGTTTCTACCCAAAAGAGTTTCTGTTCAAATTATAACTTATAAAACTATATGTTTTCTTCCCCTCAAAAACCAACTTCTATTCCTCTTCCCATAAAAAATTTGGTTCTGCTTTTTTTCTTTATATAGTAAGGAATTGGATGGGGGCACTCCCCCATCCAAGAGGGCATCACGCATGCCCTCTTTGTGAAAATGAAAATAATACTATCTTTACAAAGTTTCTATTTTATTTAAACAACACATGGGATTTTATCCCAAGCATAAGGTCTACCAAACTCCAACTTTAAAAAAAACAAAAGAACCAAACTAAAATGAATAAACCAACCAGTCTATCCAACTCGGGCAGACCCAACAAATCTTCCCCTCTACGCTAGGTGGGAAGACACATACCAACACGTAACTTAGAGAAATTAAACTTTATCAATGATAGTGATTTCTTGAACATATCAGCGGCATTTTTATAAGTATATATTTTTTCAAGTATAATTAAATTTGTATCAATATATCTCAATATCTAGTGATAATGTACATCAATGTGCTTCAATCAATTGTGGAAAGTCAAATTCTTAGAGAGATGTATAACACTCTGACTGTCACACCAAATAATATATGTATAATATCACATGTCTAAGTCTGCAAAAATTTTTTATCCATTAAGTTTGTTTGCAAGCTTTTGTAGCTATAATGAACTTAGCCTTAGTGTTAGATAGTGCTATGCATTTCTACAACTTGGATTGCCAAAATATAGCTCCCCCTCTAAAGGTTATAAGATAACCTGAGGTGGATCTATGTGAATCTAAATTATCTATCATATTAGAATCAATATATCTAAGAAGTATGAGTTTTAATTCACCCAAGCACAAAGATAGCTGAGAATTACTCCGCAAGTACCTCAAGGCAGATTTCACTACAATCCAATGATATCTTTCTAGGTTTAAGAGAAAACAACTGACAACACCGATGACATGTGCTATATCCAATCTAATGTAGACCATAGCATACATAAGAGACATAACTCATATCTCTCATTTCCTCATCAATCTTGAGACTATGCTCAATACTCAGCTTAAAATATTTAGCTGAGGAAATTGAGACTAGCTTGGCCTCATTCATAAAAAAAGCTCTTAAGAACATTATGGATATATCATTCTTGAGATAACTAAATATGCCTAGAATATCTATCATGAATGACACTCATCCCTAAAATTTATCTGACTAAGCCTAAGTCTTTCATAGAAAAGACTTTTCGAAATTGAGACTAGCTTGGCCTCATTCATAAAAAAAGCTCTTAAGAACATTATGGATATATCATTCTTTAGATAACCAAATATGCCTAGAATGTCTATCACGAATGACACTCATCCCTAAAATTTATCTGACTAAGCTTAAGTTTTTCATAGAAAAGACTTTTCCTAACTCACCCTAAAGTCTTTTAATTAGTACTCTATTATGGCCAATTATCAAAATGTCATTCACATACAATAATAGTATAAGTTTAACATCTCTCAATTGATGACTAACAAATACACAGTGATCACAATATGTATATTAGGGGTCATAAGACTCTATAAATGAATAGAATTTTTTGTACCACTGCCTAGGATCATATTTGAGACTATACAAGCTCTGTTTAATTTGAAAAAAAGATCTTCATTCACCTCTACAATGAATCCCTCAAGGCTGACCCATGTAGAAAGTCTCGTGAAGATCACCATGAAGAAATATAGTCTTCACATTGATTTGATTTATCTATACATTCAAGCTAGCATCCAAACTCAAAACTACTAGAATAGAAGACATCTTCACTATTAGAGAAAATATATCATCAAAATTGATTCTTTTATTTTGACTAAACCTATTGACTACTAACCGAGCCATGTATCTTAATTGAGATTCATCATCATTGAGTTTTAGTCTAAAAAGCCATATTTTTTTAAAGCCTAGTTGTTGTGAAGAGACTTTATCTCTTCTTGCATAGCCCAAAGTCATTCTTCTTTGTTCTCAGAAAAGATGGCCTCTTGAAATGTCTTGGGCTCACCTACATCCAAGAGTAATATGTAATCTTAGAGTCTAGAGGGTATCTAGCGAGACCTAAATGATCTTCTCAATTCAAACTAAGAAGTATCTTGATGAACAAATAGGCCCTACCCAGTTCCAGCTAGAATATGGTTTCTCACCTCTCACCTCCTCAATAGGCATATCCTAGGGCTCAATGATATCATATATATGTCATGTGGCTCGAAAGTATCAATAGTATCCTGAGGCTCAGAAATATTAGGCAATTGCTCAATTCCCCCCTTAATCAGACTAATCTCTAGAAGCAACTAGCATCGAATATATACAAATAGGAATATCTATGGTATCACTCTCATCTCTACTAAATTCACCATGAATTAGTCCTCTAAAAAAGGTATGCCTTTACTTCAAACAAGCTTCTTGGCAATTGGGTCTCATAGTTTGTACATAAACTCATCATGTCTATAGCTAATGAAGATACATAGATGTGTAGTATCATCGAGTTTAGATCATTTATCTTTTAGAATAACAATTAAGGCTTTGCAGACAAAAATTTTCAAGTAATCATATGAGATATCTTTTCCAGCTTATATTTTGTTAGGAACATCTCCATCCAAGGCATTGTCATGGCACATTTGATTGAATCAATAGCCATATGCATAGCTTCTTCCCAAAATTCTTTGGGAAGATGTGCATGAGAAAGCATAAACATCTTCTAATATTATGTAATACACAATAAATATCAAACTTACATCGATATTCTTCTCCATTGTCAGAATATATAAAGATCAATTTTCTACTAGTCTCTCTCTTAACTCTAGCATGAAAATCTTGAAAGACATGAAAAACATGATCTTTTATTTTTAGTGTATATGCCCACACCTGTATAGAATGACTATTAATGAATGTGATAAAATAAAGGGCCTCACTGAGTGTTCTGCTCTACATAAAGTAGACATCAGTATGAATCATATCAAGAATATTCGATCTCTTCGAGGGTGGACAAGAATGAAATGGTGATCTATGGATTTTTCCAATCATACAATTCATGTACTAATCAAAAGAAGATCAATGATCAAATGATAAGATATTTTTTCTAGCCATAAGTTGAAGGCTCTTCTCACTCATGTGGCCAAGTCTCCTATGCTAGAGATCAATGTTGCTTTTATGATGAACAATATTTGCCCAACCTTCATGCACTCTTGCTGAATGACATATAAAGTACTCACCTCCTTACCCATTATAAGGACTAATGTGCCCTTAATTAGCTCCCACCGGCAATCACCGAAATGACTAATATGTCTCATGTCATCAATCATGCCATTAGACATCACGTTCATATGCATATCCTATATGTATCAAACATCTCTCAACACCAACTGATGTCCAATCTATATTTGGAGACAAATATCTTTCATTCCTAAAATTTACAATATCTCATAATTACTCATCTTTATTATGTCATAATCACCGTGTATGTAGGTAGTAAAGAAGTTGATGTGCAGGGTGATATGAAATGATGCTCCTAGGCCAAAAAACCAATCACCCTCTTGAGATACAATATTGATAAAATTATCATTGCTAACCAATATCAAATCACCTTCTAAGGTGACATTGGTCCCTTAGACTAGCTAGTTACTAAAGATACTATAGATATAGATTAATCATAGAAGGATATTAAAGGACTAGCTTAGCATGCATGTTACTAATCTTGTTCATGATATTTTTTTCATTATGAATGTCATACCATGTTGTACTTTAAAAATGTTTGAATTTAAAATTATTTGTGATATCATCGTTAAACTAAAATCAAAAAACTAAAATAGATGTATATTTTATTGAGTTCTAAATTTTATTTATTTAATTTATAATGCAAGGCAATTTATATTTAATAATTTAATTTTTAAAATTAAAAATTTACTCTAAATTTAAAAATAAAAGCTAGTACCACACTATAATGCCTAGTGGCCAATTTCCATTAGATTGGAGCTAGACTAGCTAGTTGTTATGCAACCTATGCTGGTTGGCATTGCTAGTCTAGACCAGATGCTTTGTGGAGTGGCATAGTGTTGTGTAGTGGTTGTGCCACTACTTGCATGACCTATACTGACTTGGCATGGATAGCTAAGGAAGACGTGCCATCATGCTAGGTTAGGCTTATGTGGCCAAGGAATACAATTATTTTATTTTTACCATATTAATTCCATTTCGAATTTGACAAGTTGGTTAAATAAAAAAATATATTTTTTCTAAAGATTATTTTTATGTTTAAAAATGATTTAGGAATGGAAAATAGTGAAGAATTAAACTAAATTTGCTATTTTTAGAATTCTTATAGAAAATGTTAGGCTTATTTGAACCCATAGGGAAAATTAGGTCATTTTAGTGTTAAATGAAAAATACAATAATAATTTATTTTATTTCACTTTCCATTTCAAAAATTCTTTTCTATTTCTTTTATTCTTTCTTGGTTACCTTCTGTTCAACTTTATTTCTTCACCAAAATCAATGAAATAAAACTCAAAATTCATAAATTTTGGTGAATTTTCATCATATGAAGTGATTAAGCCCAATAACTTTCTTCTAAACTAATAATGCTCATTGAAGAGTTTTAATCCAGAAAAATAAGTTTATAATTAAGTTTAGTTAATTAATTATATTTTCTTGTTAGATTTATTAAATTAAGAATGAAATTAAATAAATTTTCAACCCTATTTTTCTTTTTGTTTTATATTGATTGAATTATGGTTATAAAGCTCAAATTGTAATATTAGAGCCAGTGCTTTGAGTATAAGCCTTGGAAAGCTTGTTTAAGGTAGGAAATTTCTAGAAACTTATGTAAAAATTTCATAATTTATATTATTAGTTACATGTATATGTCTTTTGATGTTTGGTGATGTGTGTACTTATAAATAATTTTTTTATTTCATTGAAATGAGTTTCATAAAATAATATCACTTAATTGAAATATATAATTAATTGATAGAAACCCATGAATTTAATACAATGAAATAATTTTTTGAAAAATTTAAAAACTCATTTACTCATTTATTTTTTTAGATAGTTATTTTTCTAAAAATAGGAAAAAAGTGTTTAGTTTTATATAAATATTACCAAAAATTATAGTTGGTTGATCATGTAAAATACTTTTGAAATGGAAATATTCTAAAATGCTGTTCAATACTCTATGATAAATACTTTGAGACTATATGAGCTATATGATATTTTGAATAAAATTTGAATAGTTTTGACAAAATACATATTTTGGATTTAGGATTTTGAGGTAACTATTAGTCCTTGAAAGGACATGAAGGGTTAAAACTACAAGAATATCCATAGAGACAAGGATTAGATATGCCCTTGAAAGAATTCCCTTATATTCTTCTATTTACTTTTGGTGGAGTTACACTATGTGGAGGTAATGGTTGCCAGGCTAGATACTAATAAATCTCTCATGTGTCTTTAGATCATGGGAGTAGATATGTTTGTTCCCCAGTGAGAGTAATAACTAGGTTAGAGCTAGAAAATAAGCTTTTCTTTCTACATGTCTCATTGTGGCCTGTGGAGCCTTAGTATGTATAAATTATACATGATAATGAAAATAGAATGATATTGAAAAATGAATATTTTGAAAACTTATACACATACATTATGATTTCATGAATTTGTATAGCCATATATATATATATATTAAAACTTATTCTTAAACTCTTAAATTGTATATTAGATAATATATGTGACTATGGAGATAAAAATGGATTTTTTATATTTTTTTAAGATTTTTCTATTATAAATTAGTTACTCACCCATATTTTCACTAGATGGAAGAAACGTTGGTGGAAAAACTCAATTCTAAAGGTTACAGATCTAAATGAGGCTTTTTTTTTGGAGTAATTAGATGATTTTTTTAAAACATTTTTATGTATTTGGCCAAATGGCTATGTTGTGTAAATAAGTTTACGTTTGCATGTGAATATTTTAATTTGATAGTTTTTTCATATTCATGATATTCTTGGGAATTTAATTCACTTAAAATGGAGAATGTGAGGGATCTTGACCTTTTTTACTTGCTTCTACTTAATTTGTGAGATTGTGGAAATTTTAGAATAAAACTATTGTCGACTTGTCTATAGCTTTCTATATACAAGTGGTTGACCATTGTCAACTATTCAAAGTATATTTTTTTATTAATTTTTCAATATAAATTCATTTATTTTGGATCTATATTTTTAATAAATATCTTTCCCATTATATTTATATGTATTATATGAGTAATTTACTAAATTTATAAAAGTCCATCATTAAAAATACAAAAACCTCTTACATTAGATTTTATAGTATTTTAAAGCATGTTAAATTTAACTAATCATACTAAGCATGTTGTGGCTCCCTAGTGAGAGTGTTCGAGGGTCATGATAGCTTTTATGATATCAGAGGTATAGGTTCCAGAGTTATAATGTATTTACATGAACTATTATGTATGTTAGTATGATACATTATTTTGAGTTGCTTATTTGTGTACTTTAAGTACTAAGTACTTGTGAATTTTTTTATCATACTCTTTGAAGTGTGAGATGTTGAGTTTTTTTCATATCTAGTATGATTTTTGGTGAAGTTTGATCTCCTCTTAAGTTATTCCTAAGGTGCTTTGTTTTTTATAAAAGAAAAATATGAGTGCTAGAAGAGGAAGAAACTATGGTGTGGGATGTCCGCCCTTTAAAAAAAGTGCTACGCATAGCCACAATAGTCTTAGTTTCACCATGGTGGCCCTAGAGATGATCCATAAGAGGCCATGCTTAGTGCTTTTTCATAGAATGGCTAACATAATCAGCCTTATAGTACAAGGTAATATTGTTGTATGCGGAGCAGGTGTAGATGCACTAGTATTCCCTAGTTCACTCCAGAGTTAGAAAGGATGCATAGTAGAACATGGTACCTAATAGAGTTTCAGAATAAAAATCTTTCATTTATTGGTGATCTTAACTCAATGGTAGCATAATCATGGCTATGCATCATCAAGAAAAAGATAGAAACCATGTGTATTTCAAATGACTTTAGAGTTCCTATTATGACTTCCTTATTTATGGAGGAAGTACACTTTTGGTGGGAACTTGTTTCTAGAACTCAGCTTATTGCTCATTTGAAATGGCTAGAGTTTGAACATACTAGTATAAGACATACTAGTATAAGACAATATGAGTGTTTCCAAATATGCAATGTTTTTTGAGTTGAACTAATTTGCTCATTATTTTTCCATAGAGGATATGAAAGCCCGATGCTTTATGCAAGGACTCAAGTCATATCTCTGCTTGAGGTTGGTGGCCTTGTGCATTCATGATTATGGTGGTTTGGCAGAATGTTTCTTCTTAGTAGAGAAAGAGGGAGATGATTTCATGAAAATCTATGAGGATCACAAGAAGAAACTTAAAATGACTAAGAAATATAGTATAATTGGATCTTCCATGTGGAAGAAAGGATCATAGACTTATCATTCTCAAAATATATCAGAGTTTGTTTATGTTGGTAGATAACATGGTGGTAGCTCCTTCCTAGTTGAACTTTATTCCAAACCATTCAAATGTTTTGGCTACGGGCCAAGAAGGGCACATTAAGAAAGATTTTTTCCAACCTTTCCACCTGGTGAGATTGCAAATAACTACTTCAGTATTGAAGGGCACTCTTTTAGCTTAGTCCATAGGCCTTCATGGTTCAAATCACCCTAACCAATAAGGTCTCTTTACTTCCAATGAATCTCAATTGAAGAAGGATAAGTGGAAGATACCTATGGATCAATGATAATCTTTTTCAATCTTGCCTACCCTAGAAGAGGAGGAGGAGCTAGTCATAGATGTTGTGGTAGAAGGTATGGTCTTTATTTTTAATACATGGGCATGTGTTTTGTTTGATTTGGGTACTTCTTATTTTTCTATTTCCTACTTGTTTATAAATACTTTGGGTATGGAACCCGAGGACTTAGAGACTAGTTTGTGTGTTGCTTATCCATTGGAAAATTCAGTTTCAATAATAAGATGTATAAATGTTGTGAGATCCACTTTGGAGACTTGTCTCTTTGTGTTGATCTTTTACTCTTAAAATTTTCTATCTATGACATAATTATAGCAATAGATTGGTTATCAAAGTTTCATAATGTGCTAGATTGGCATATGAGACAAGTCATATTTCAAGTTGGATAAACTATTGTTATATTTAAAAGTGGTGCTAGACTTAATGAGTTTAAATTGGTGGCTAGACTTGTGGTGAGAAAAGTGAAAAAAACTTTGTATTTTGCTCTCTTGAACAAAGCAAAAGAATGAGATGAAAATGAGACTCCTTGGTCATAGTTGTTGGTAGTGAAGGAGTTTGGTAATCTATTTTTTGAAAAGTTATATGGTTTGCCATCTCCAAAGAAGATAGAGTTTTGTTTTGACTAGGTGTTAGGGACCAAGCCTATTTTTATTCCTTCTTTTTGAATGATACTAGTTGAATGATACAAGTATGTCACCACAAAGAGTTCTTATTCTTTTTGTAAAAAAACATTATGGGTTGCTAATGATATGTATAGATTATAGAAAGTTGAATAAAGTGATCATCAAGAACAAGTATCTACTTCCTCATATAGATGACTTATTTGACTAGTTGGTAGGAGTCTAATTTTTTTTTTCAAAAATTTACTTGAGATTGAGATATCGTTAGTTGAGGGAAAGAAAGATGACATGTCGAAGATATCTTTTCAGACCAAATATGGTCACTATTAGTTTTTGTATTTTTTTGGTGTGATGAATGTACCAATAGTATTTATAGACTTAATGAACTAAATGTTTTGCCTTTCCTTGACACATTTATCAAAGTCTTTATTAACATCAATTGTATGCAAAGTAGTCTAAGTGTGACTTTTGAGCCACTAGTATTTAGTTATTGGGTCATGTGGTGACCAAGAAATAAGGAAAAGTTTTTTTGTGAACTATGAGAAGGTGAATGGTATGCTTGAGTGGCTGAGGCCAATTATGGAAACTAAGGCATATAGTTTCTCAGGTTTGGCAGATTTTTATCATCACTTTGTTGAAAGTTTTTTTTTTCATAATGCCTTGCCATTAACTAACCTAACTAGGAAGAGCACTTACTTTTAATAGAATGAGAAGTGTTAAGCTAATTTATACTATTTAAAAAAAGCTAGTTTCAATATCAATTCTTATTTAGCTAGATGACACATCACCTAATGTGGTTTTCACCAATGTATGCTTAAATGCCTTAGGTTGTATGCTTATGCAGAATCGAAAAGTCATTACTCATGCATCTAGATAATTGAAGTTCCACGAGAAGAACTACCCTATACATGATTCGGAGTTAGTAGTGATCATCTATAACTTGAAGTTTTAAGTGTACTCAAATCATAAGAGTATCAAGTACTTGTTCATTTAAAAAAAACTTAACCTAAGGTATAGGTAGTAGATGGAATATATCAGGATTATGACTTTACAGTGAAATATCATATGGGCAAGGCTAATGTTGTGACCGATGCATTGAGCATGAAGTGTCATGAATATTTGGCTTCTTTGAGACTTAAGGATTGAAAAATATTGACCATTATGAAAGACTTTGGGTTGCAAGAAGTTGATAAAATAGAAATAGTATATCTTTATAGTTTGAAACATAAACCAACTCTAATTTAGCAGATAATTAAAACACAAAAAAAGGATGCAGAGTTGAAAGAAGCCCATCATTTTTTTAATGGCAAGAAATAAAGGTGACACTGATTGAAAACTTTAGATAGATGGTGGACATCAGTTTAGAAGTAGACTTTTTATTCATCAAGGCTTGAGTAATAAATTATTGAAATAAGCCTATTATTTTAAGTTCTCAATGCATCTAGAAAATACAAAAGTGTAAAAAGGCTTGAGGAGAAATTTTTGGTGACCATGCATGAAGCAAGGTATGGTAGACTTAGTAAAAAAATCCTTGGTGTGTCAGTAGGTGAAGGTAATGTATCATAAACTTAGAAAGTTATGTTATTGAAACATTTGCAAATTGCATAATAAAAGTGGAAAGTAGTGACTATGGACTTCAAGATATGGCTACTAAGGACTATAAGGTAATGCAATGTCATTTGGGTGATTGCATGGAGTTGTATGTAAGCAAAAATGTGTGATTGCATGGAGTTCTAGTTTCTATTATTTCAGATAGGCATCTTTGGTTTACTTATATTTTTGGCAAGGGTTTTATAAAGTCATTAGGACTCAATTGAAGATGAGTACAACATTTGACCCTCAATTGGATGGACAATAAGAGTGCACTATTCATATCTTGAAAGATATGCTTTGAGCTTGTATGCTTGAGTTTGAAGGTAATTGGGTTGAGCATCTACCATTGATTGAGTTTGCCTACAATAACTTTTAGTCTAATATAGTTATGTCACCTTTTGAAGCTTTGTAATAAAAAAAATAAATATCACTCAGAATCAGTATGAGTAGTCACCTCTAAAGATCTGGATGGATCTTCTACTAATGGTTGAAATAGATGAATCCTAGGCTAACTTATACATTATTTTTTCCAACTATAAAATCTTATGTTATTTTTCATCTCTTTTCAGTATTTCTCCTTCTCCTTTTTTCATCTCTTCAATTTGTTTTTGTATCACATCATTCTAATGTTGTATCTCTTCATTTTCTTGTATAAATTTTCTTGAATTTCCTGCATCTCTTCATGCAACCTCTCATCAAAAAAAGTATTGTAGTGGGAAGAGGCAGATGCTTATCTCCAGATGGAATTTGGATAAAATATAGATGCATAGGTACTAGGACCGTACACTCACCTTTTGTTTGTCTCCACTCCAATGGCCTGAAGGTAAATATAAGAAACATCAATCTCTTGACCTTTATAGATTCATATGTCAATTAAGAAGCAATTGCAACCATATTCTTCACATCTTCCTACAATTATATAATACAAAAAAAACATAGTATGTTAACTAAAAAAATCAAAATAAACAAACACATGTGCATGAATATTTTATATTTTTTATTTAAAGGCAAAATTATATTATATTTCACTTAGGAACACAACAATTATATTTTTCTATTACATTTATTACTAATTGTCATTGATCACACACAAAATTTGAGCAACTCAAGTGATTTGAGGCAAAAAGTTTTATTTTAAGAGTTACCCAGTTACACCTTTTATAAATGACAATTAATGTGGTCGTATAAGTTATTATCATAACATAAAATCTAATCTGGAATAAATTTAGTACACTATGATATATGTAACAAATTAATTTATCTTTAAGATGAACCATAATTTACTCACAATTATAACAAATCTATGATTTATTGTAATTAACATTTATAATGGGTAGGAAACAAAAAAAAATGAGATGATCAAGAGACTAGGAAATATATAAAGGGTTGTCATGGTTGTGAAAAAGAGAGAAAAAAAAGGACTATGGCATAAAACTAGCACACAACTCTAACACATAATTGATGTATATATTGTAATTACCTTCTTTAAGATAAATAATTCACTGAACTTATATGATGAATTGATATATATATATATATATATAATAATTAATCCATCTATATTGCACAAGTTTGTAAAATACATCCATTGGAAGTGATAGATGATGAAATGAAAAATATATAACTTCTCAAATAGATACATCCATTTGTATTGCACAAGGCCTACTATCATTGATCCTTAAGGTAAATTAATCAAAAGATATTCCATGGAGTAAAAGAAGCTTGGAGAAAAAATACACTCAAGTCTATATAAAATGATGGTTATATCCTTAATAAAATACTTATTTCAGTCAGGACTTGCCAAATATTTCTTATAAGTAATTCATTGTATACTATGGGTACTAGCCTCTGCATAAACACATGGAAATCATAACTTTTCATCCCAAATAACTTTTTCTTCTTTATGTCAATACATCTTCCCTTGTTAGATGCATATCCATCAGGGAACCTAAGCTTTATCAACCATTTGCATAAAGCTTTCTTTGTATCCTTGTCCAGACTGTAACAAGCCTTAGAAAATTTATTTGTTAATTTATTCCTATGTAACTCTTGATGTGAACATAACTCTTTATAAACCCTCTCTTTATTTAGCATTGCCTTTTATTTTTCCTTTTACATTCATGATAGTATTAAAAATATTATCAAAAAAATTATTCTCAATGTGCATGACATCCAAGTTATGCCTAATTAATGTTTTTTCATTAAAAAAATCCTAAATATGCTTCGCTTCTTCCAACTACAGTTATAATTCTTAAAAATCCTAAATTATTCCAACTACAGTTAAATATTTTCTAAAACCTTTTTGAAGCTATAATTTTCAATGAGCTCTAATATTTCTACACCTGACCTAAATAGGTGGTGCACCTTTTAGAATTATTTTCTCTTTCCTGAATTCCTTCATATTCTTTTGAAATATCTGTTCCATTTGTAAGAAATTATAATGGTTATCAAACCAAGAACTCTTTCCACCTTTGCTCAAAGAAAATCAATTAAAATTCTTAATGCATTTGAACAAACTAATTTTTCTATAGTACTTCATCATGGCAACATAGAATATGCTGAAAAATTACTTATAGCCCACATAAGTGCTGTTTGCATCTAGAAGTTTTGCTTACTAGATATATCATATATTTCTACACCTAGCTCCCATAATTTTTTTAGCTCCGCAATTAGGGGTTGTAGGAAAACATCAAACTTCTTTTTTGGGTTTCTCAGACCAGGCATGATAATAAATAGAAATACATATTCATCTTTCATGTTCAACTATGGTAGTAAATTATATAGTATAACAATCACTACCCATGAAATATATTGTTGTCTTATTTGGTCAAATGGCTGAAATCCATATATGTACAATCCTAATGTAATATTTTGACTTTCAGCTGCAAAAGATGGATGAATATGATCAAACTATTTTCAAGATGAAGAATCAAAGCAATGTTGCTTTATGACTTCTTCGGTATTATGCTCTTTGTATCAACTCATGTCATTAATGGTGGTTTCAAATATATATAATCTTTGTAAGCAAGGAGTGAGCAAAAAGTAATACATCTTCATATGAGAGACTTTTGTTCTCTATCGTTTAGATACATGATGTATTTTATACTAAGGATGGTTACTTAATTTATAAGTAATTACTTCATTTTCTTCACCCCAATATATCATGCACTCATTAATATTGTACTGAGTTATTCATATAGGCAAACCTAAACCTTGTATTAACTTCTTTATACTTTAAAAACTATCTGTCATGTCATAATTTTTTGGGTAATAATTCAAATAAGAACTGACAAATATCATCAAAAAACCTTTAAGAAAAAAGATATTTTGCCTTTAAATTCAATAGTTTGGCCCCCACCACATATAGCTTTGAGTGACAATATGGATTACTAGGCCAAATCTCTTATTATGATGCTTTAAGCATTTCATAAATTTCTTTTAATGTTGAGTTTGAGATATCCTCAATGACATTCGAATTAAAGAAATGACCAATAACATCCATTAACATTGCTTGACATGCATCGTTGGGATAAGCATTTTTTATTGTAACATATGATTCAATACTTCTATGTGAATTTTGGTTTGTAGTTTGTTGCACAACTTGTTCCTCATGTTTATACCATACATAATAGTCTCTAACAAATCAATATTTTGCAAGATGGAATAGCATAATGTCTATCTTTTGAAAACTCAAATTTTAATATTTATAGTCATTACATAAGCATCTTATTTTCATTCTATCCATTAATTCAGGGTGCCTTTCAGCAAAATCAAGAAATTCTTCAATCCTCACAATAAACTCATCAGTCAAAAACTCATTTAATCTAACATTCATCCATTCACGATCAGTTCTTATCATGTTTTCCATTATTGTTAAATATGATAACAATGTATATTTAATAATGAACATGTAGTGAATTATAATTATGTACAGAAAATGTAGTGAATGATAATTATGTACAAGAAAACATAGTGAATCATTATTGAAATAACATAAATTCAAATACATAATAAAAAATTTAAAAATAATATTTCAAAGTAAGAGTAACATCAATAAAAATGATTTTTTAACAAGACACATATCATGGCTAGCAACAAAATATACTAGTTGGACAAACTTGTGCGGCACATTTCTATTTTATGTATCAAATTAATAATTAGTAATTTTTCAATAAGTATTGAAACATATAGAAATTGATCATATATAATTATTATAATTTTCTAAAAAGTAATATTGTCCCTTAAAAAATAAAGGCATACAATAATTTCTATTACAATGACTATAACATATAATGATATTTATCATATGAAGTTCAGTTTTTCACAAGCAAATGATATATATACACAAACACAACATATATTAATTTTATACATGTAGAAAGAGAAATCTTAATTTTTTATGGAGGTACATTTCTATTTGATTATATCAATGTCATCAAAAATGATGATATTATTAATGTTATCCATCTAACATTCATACATGTATGACCATTAATTATCATTGTTTACTCATATTACATATTTGATTATATTAATGTCATCAAAAATAATAATATTATTAATCCATAAATAAGAATAAATAGTCTACGTATTTCCCCTTTTGATTGTAATAAGACCAATGATGTTTCAATTAGTTTTTTATAAGAAAGAAATTCAAAAAACTCATTATGTTTGATCTGTTTCTTGGAAACAGTTGCAACTTGTATAGGATTGTTTGTAGATGATTGAAAATAATATTTTTTTTCAATATATTTCATGTAAATTGCAGTGATAGTGATAATTGAATAGAAAATTTTTGTTAGAAAATAGCTTGTAAAGAGAGAAAAATATTAATAATTAGGTCTTTTTCAAATTTCAAAAAAAATTATCAAGAGAATCCACTATATGCAATTGGGTTTAGTTTCATTATCAAATAATAAATGTCATTGTCTATTATAAATTATGTGAATTATGGTATATTATGTTAGTTTTCATACCATTGTATTTTTACAAATCACATATAATTTTTCAACCATAATTCATTTACTAAAATATGCGAAGGTTCTAAAGAATATGAATGAACAACTATTCATGGACATTGTGGGAGACTTGCAATTGTGTTTAATTAATTTATAAAATATTGAATGTGATTGTGTTCATTTTTATTATGTGGAATATGGTAAATTAGCATATTTTCATGCAACTGCATTTCCACAAAGCACATATATTTTGTGAAACGAACATCATATTTTCATTTTGGTTATATACATAACATGTCGATATTTTAAGAATTTTTAAGGAGAATAAATGAACCTAAAAATAAGAGGGACGCTTCATTTCTAAGAAAACTTGATGGTATTGATGATAGTGTAGCTACTATGCCAAATGCTTCTCAAACACATCCTACAAATGAGACTGAATAGTACAATCCAAAAGGGAATTGGAAATCAATACCTACTAGTAGGAGTGATGACGTAGGATTAAAGTATTAAAAAATAAAATACATTCAATATAAAATAAATCATCTCAAGATGACCATAAATGACAAAGATAAACCAACATAATGTATAGTTAGAAGATGAGAAATATAAACCAACCTCAGAGCTTATACCCCTTCACAACGATGGCAGATGAGGATGACGAACAACAATGGAAAATGACGGAGGATGATAATGACAACAATAGATGATGATGGCTAGTGAATTTTCCCTACATCATTACTGTAATCAAATGGATGCTCTTGGCTGGGGGTGGAAACATAGGGTTTTTTATGTGTTTCACCCAATAAAGGATATTGTCTCGTGATAAGTTTTTGAATATATACCATTATAAACAATCATGTTAACAAATGGGCTCAATCATGAAATAAATTTCATATTGAAAAATAATGATGAAATTCTATTCTGTTTCTAATATGCGATAAAATTCAATTATATTTCCAAATTATAAAATGGAACTCATTTCCATTTCTAATTTTAAAAATAGAATTCATTTTCATTTTCATTTTCATGTTCATTTTCATGTTCATTTTCCTGTTAATTTTCATGTCCATTTCCATGTCCGCGTCCATGTCCATGTCCATTTCCATTCCATTTCCATGTCCATTTCCATGTCCGCGTCCATGTCCATGTCCATTTCCATTCCATTTCCATGTCCATTTCCATGTCCATTTCCATGTCCATTTCCATGTCCATTTCCATGTCCATTTCCATGTCCATTTCCATGTCCATTTCCATGTCCATGTCCATTTCCATGTCCATTTCCATGTCCATGTCCATGTCCATTTCCATGTCCATGTCCATGTCCATTTCCATGTCCATGTCCATGTCCATGTCCATTTCCATGTCCATGTCCATGTCCATGTCCATTTCTATGTCCATTTCCATGTCCATTTCCATGTCCATGTCCATGTCCATGTTCATGTCCATGTTCATGTCCATTTTCATGTCCATTTCCATTTCCATTTCCATTTACATTTCCATTTCCATTTCCATTTCCATTTCCATTTCCATTTTATTTCCATTTTTATTTCCATTTCATTTCCATTTCCATTTCCATTTTCATTTCCATTTTCATTTCCGTTTCCATTTTCGTTTCCGTTTTCATTTCCGTTTCCGTTTACATTTTCGTTTCCATTTCCATTTTTGTTTCCGTTTCCATTTTTGTTTCGTTTCCATTTCCGTTTCTATTTTTATTTCCGTTTTCGTTTCCATTTCTGTCCATTTTCGTTTTCATTTCCATTTTCGTTTCTTTTTCGTTTTCGTTTTCATGTTCGTTTTCACTTTCACTTTCCCTTTCATTCTCCCTTTCACTTTCCCTTTTATTCTCCCTTTCACTTTCCCTTTCACTTTCCCTTTCCATTTCCCTTTCACTTTCCCTTTCACTTTCACTTTCCATTTCACTTTCCCTTTCACTTTCACTTTCCATTTCACTTTCACTTTCCATTTCACTTTCCCTTTCACTTTCCCTTTCACTTTCGCGTTCACGTTCACTTTCACGTTCATTTTCATTTTCATTTTCATTTTACACAGCTAATTAATATTTATATTTCATGAATCTAGAAATGAAATTTTCTATCGTTGATCTTTAGTTTACTCACCAATGTTCACGTGTAAAAATTGAAATGAAAATTTAAACCATTTTAATTTTCATCTGTTGGGTAACTGCGCTTCCACGGTAGTGAGTTTAAAAATAGAAACAACAGAAAACACAGAAATACAAGCAATATATATCCAAACCAGCAAGCATCCACGACAGAATCAAAAACGAGAAATACAACACAGGAAATAACGTGGTTCGCTAGTCGCTCAGTACGACTAGCTACCTCCACCAGAAAATGCTTATGCGTTACAGATTAAAACCAAAACAGAATGTCTTACAGTATGCAGCACGCAGCATTCACAAAATCACGCAGAGAGAACAGAGGGATGATGAACAGTTCAACGGGTCAAAACAGCCGCCAAAAAATTAAATTACAAATCATTTTTATATAAAAAATAAACATCTAGTTCATTTAACCGAAGCGGGTCGGATCATGGAGCGGGACCTCCATTATTGTGCTACTGTTGTATTCCTGGCCTCTTAATATTTCTTTTTCTGCACTTACATAAAAATATTAAAACAGAAAAGATATTTGGTTATACAAACAGATTATTAAATAAAAACAAATTACATATACAACATCATCTCTAATTCTATTTTTTTATCTGTTACTAATCTCCCTACATTTACTCCCGCCATCAATTAGCGACATAGTTTTATTCCATTTCTAAATTTTGTATCATATTTTGCTTTCCATTTTTAATCTATTTCTAATTCATTTCTATTATGTTTCTAACTTTAAAAATGGAAATGAAAGTTTCTATTTTCTGTTTCTATATTGTTATTTTGTTGTTGTGAGATATCATTATATTATATTATATGTGTGTGTCAATATCTATATACGTCAACATATAGATAAAATATGTATGTGTGTGTGTGTGTGTGTGTGTGTGTGTGTGTATAATATTAAAAACTATAACTATACATGTAATGATATGTATTAAAATTAATATTTATATATATGTAAAATGTAATGATATATGTGTATGTGTGTGTGTGTATAAATATATGGATATCATTATTTTTATATAATATATATACACTATTACATGTTACTACATATAATCTCTACATGTAATGATATGTATTAAAAATGATACCTATGTATGTAATGATATCTATATAATATGTAAATATATTGATATTATTATTTATATGTTAAATATATAGTGTTATATGTTAAAAACATATAATATATATTAAAAACAATATATATATATATATATATATATATATATATATATATATATATATATATATATATATATATTACGTGAGCATTGTTTTTGAAAAATACTATTTATGTTCTTTTTCAAAAGAAATATTTTTTTAATATATAACATATTTTACTTTTAATATAACACACACACACACACACACACACACACTCACATACACGCTCGTACACACACACACATCCATACTTGGGACTCATTTATTAAAACTTTTAAAAATGGAGACAAACATAAATATTTTAGATTTGAGGCCCCTTCACAAAATTTTATCAATGAAAAATATATGCCCTTTTTTTATAATATTTTTATTTATTTATTTTCTCTTATTATGTTTTCTCTATTCTATCAACTAATTCTCATCTTTTCAAATGTCATAACCACATACTCCATGAACATGACATCTCTACTATAGATGATTGTTCTTGTTTATTGGTTCCAAAACTTGTAGTCTTTGATGTATTCCTTGTAGCCAACAAACTTGCACTTTAATAATTTGAAATTTAGCATATCTCTTTTCTTTTTGCATATGATCATATGTATCACATTCATAAAACCAAAGGTTGGCTACTCTTGGATTACATATATATAACACTAAAAAAGGTGGTTGTTTCTTTACTAAAAATATAAAAGTGTGGTTCTTAAGGTAATTGTGTCGAACCCAAAAAAAATAAAATAAAAAATAAAAAAAAAATAAAAAAAATTAAAAAAATTAAAAAAAATAAAAAAAATAAAAAAAATAAAAAAAAAACAAAAAAAAAAACAAAAATATAAAAAAATATAAAATAAAAAGAATTAAAAGAATTACAAGAATCAAAAGAATCAAAATAAAAAAAATTAAAAAAAATAAAAAATAAAAAAATAAAAAAATATAAAAAATATAAAAAATATAAAAAATATAAAAAATATAAAAAATATAAAAAATATAAAAAATATAAAAAATATAAAAAATATAAAAATATAAAAAATATAAAAAATATAAAAAATATAAAAAATATAAAAAATATAAAAATATAAAAAATATAAAAAATATAAAAATATAAAAATATAAAAAATATAAAAAATATAAAAAATATAAAAAATATAAAAAATATAAAAAATATAAAAAATATAAAAAATATAAAAAATATAAAAAATATAAAAAATATAAAAAATATAAAAATATAAAAAATATAAAAAATATAAAAAATATAAAAATATAAAAAATATAAAAATATAAAAAATATAAAAAATATAAAAAAATAAAAAAAATATAAAAAATATAAAAAATATAAAAATATAAAAAATATAAAAAATATAAAAAATTTAAAATATATAAAAATATAAAAATATAAAAATATAAAAATATAAAAATATAAAAATATAAAATATAAAATATAAAAATATAAAAATATAAAATATAAAAATATAAAAATATAAAAATATAAAAATATAAAAATATAAAAATAAAAAAATAAAAAAATAAAAAAATAAAAAAAATAAAAAAAATAAAAAAAATAAAAAAATAAAAAAAATAAAAAAATTTAAAATAAAAAAAAATAAAAAAAATAAAAAAAATTAAAAAAATTAAAAAAATTAAAAAAATTAAAAACTTTAAAAAATAAAAAAAATAAAAAAATTTAAAAATAAAAAAAATAAAAAAAATAAAAAAAATAAAAAAATAAAAAAAATTAAAAAATTAAAAAATTAAAAAATTAAAAAATTAAAAAATTTAAAAAAATTAAAAAATTAAAAAAATTAAAAAATTTAAAAAATTTAAAAAATTAAAAAATTAAAAAATTTAAAAAATTTAAAAAAATTAAAAATTAAAAAAATTAAAAAATTAAAAAAATTAAAAAAATTAAAAAAATTAAAAAAATTAAAAAAATTAAAAAAATTAAAAAAATTAAAAAAATTAAAAAAATTAAAAAAATTAAAAAAATTAAAAAAATTAAAAAAATTTAAAAAAATTAAAAAAATTAAAAAAATTAAAAAATTTAAAAAATTTAAAAAATTTAAAAAATTTAAAAAATTTATAAAATTTATAAAATTTAAAAAATTAAAAAAAATTAAAAAAAAATAAAAAAAAAATTAATATGATTTTTTAGAAAAAAATGAGCAAAATGCTAATTTTGTCATAAGAAAAATTTTAAACTTTTTTAATTTTAGATGACAAAATGGACTTCACCAATGAATTCATCTCATGAAATGTAAGTACTAACACAAATTTCATTAAATTCTAAGATAATCAAGATTTAGTCATTTTTTATCAATATTATTTTATTATTATTATTTTAAAATAATAATAAAATAATGAAAAAAATTGAAAAAAAACAAAAAAATGTGGCTATGTGCATGCGCGGCTAGATGTATTTATTTTAATAATATTTTATTAATTAAAATAATAAAAATAAATTTAAAAAATTTGAAAAAAAACATGATTGCATGCATGAGCAGCAAGAGTTTCAAAAAATTAAGTATTTATTACTATTTTTACTAAAATGATAATAAAATAATAATTAAAAAATATATTAAAAATGTGAAAATGGAAGAAAATGAGCAATTGAAATCGTTAAAGAGGTTCAGAGGCAGGAGAGAACAAAAATGAATGTCTAAATTGTTTTGCATTTAGTTGAATATTTTGGGGTCGGGATAGACTAGTCAATTACTTCGCGTGATGAACTTCGTGCAAGTACTAAAGTCAATGAGTTTTGGTATTGAATATTCTAAGAGATATGGCTTTTTCTAATTGGAATTTCTTTCCACTTAAGGTAAATGGCCGTGATTATAATTAAATTTGGAAATATTTTGAAAATTAATTTGTGAACTGTTAATGGCTAAAAATTCATGTGTTTGGTAAAATAATATGTTGTAGTATGATTTATGTTTGTGTTGTTATAATTATGCTAGTAACATGGTTTAATCATGAATGACATACTTGTATTTCATATGCATGGAAATTTTACAAATAAATGAGTGTATGCATGATTGATATATAATAATATAATTGAAATTTTTTATGCAGGCTCAAAATGGAACAACATCCAAACTGATTTATATTAATTTTTCTGGAGAATAATTAATATTATTTTTCAGAGAAGGTCTATATTTTTTGAAGAATATCCAATATTTTTCGAAGATGTCTAATATTATTCGAAGAATGTCAAATTTTTCAAAGAATATCAAATATTTTTCTGAGAATGACCAATATTATTTTTAGAGAATATCCAATATGTGTGTGTGTGTGTGTGTGTGTATTATGTCACACTTGGCTTCGGCATAGTGTGAGGGAGTTAGTGAGACTCAGGATACAGACATAAAAATATTTCGTCTATATTTTCATTCATGTAATCATTGTACTTGAATATGTGTTGATATGTGCACATAATTTTATTTTTTTACATGTACTTAGGTGGGAAGTAGCTTTGTAGAAGATTATCTCTTTTGACCTTTGCTCACTATATTGTGTGACCCCTTTTAAGTACGGGTCCAATGCAGATGACAAACACACACGTGGAACTGCATGTGTGATGAAAGCTGATTGTGACTTATGTTTTATTATATGTTTTTTTTATTTTGCTTAAGCAAACAAAAAAAAATGTGTAAGACAACATTTTAGAAAAAAATGTTATTTTATTACATATTTTATATGTGATGAATAAACGAGACCTCTTGGGGATTGGGGTGTCATAGCTTTGTATCAGAAATTAGATGTATGATTACTTATAGCTCATAATTGATACAAGTTTCATAGCTTGGTATGAGAGCTTAGGTATATGAACATCTAGAACTCGATGAGCATATGTCTAGAATATGTTGTTAAAATATATGAGCATCATAGATTTTGCATAGCTTGGTGTTGGAACTTAGGTTAGGATCACATAGTGCTCGAGAAATTTTTATCCAAGTCACAACTTGGTATCAATGTCAAGGTAGAAGATTACCTTGGATAGATCACAGCTAGAGGTGTCAAATAAGCAAGTCGTTCCGGCATGCCCATTTTTTGGTGGCCAATCGGGCCACCATGCCATGCTAAGGATGTCCCAGTATGGAATTCGTGCCCTACCTAGCACGACATGGCTTGAATATGGCTGGGCAGGGTCAGGCTGGATCGTGCCAAGCTATGCTAGGTCAGGTTGGATCATGCCAAGCTATGCTAGGTCAGGTTGGATTGTGCCAAGCTATGCTAGGTTAGGTTGGGTCATGCCCAAAGGCTACCAGCCTAGTCAATCGATCACCAGTTGTGGTTTATGATTGTAATTTTTTTTTTGTAAATTTAAAATTTTAAGTTGCCCATTATGAGTTACAACAGTACACTATTTATTTATTTCACATAAATCACAAAAAAAAATTATTAATGCAAATGACAAAGTTTAATAATCAAAATATCAAAAAAAAAAACATCAATCAGTCATCATCCATTTCTATATTTAGCAGTAAAATTATTTTCATTGCTAAATAGGAAACAACATGCAATTCTATCACCATATCATTAAAAATAATTTAGTGAAGGAATAATATTCCATTGCTAAATTTCATCACTAATTTATGATAATTAATTTTTCGAATAACATTTCGAAACTTCAAACATTCTTAGGGTTTTGGGGATTTTTTAGCTTGATTCTGATTTCATCTGAATTATTTGTTAATTGTCTATCCTTCATATATTGATTGACGTGAATTTGATCCATAATTGAGGTATAAAATTATGATTTTCATTTTAACTCATATGTATTGTATTTGTAAATATGAATATTCATGCATTTTGATGTTACATTTAATTTCTTTTCATTTTTAACATTTATATTGGGTTTTATCTTATTATTTTGTTGAATGATGATAACTGTAATTGATAAATTATACATTTTACATTTTTTCTTATTCTTAGAAATAAAAAATATATATGTAACCTAATTGAGGTATGATTTTTTGTGCATTTTTTTACTGACTTTTTGTTGTGATCATTATAATTAAGTTGCATTTTGTTTCCTTACTAGGATTACTTAAAATTTAATAATTTTTAAAAGAATAACTCATTGTAATGGAACAACCTTAATAATAAATATATTATTATTATTATAACAAATACAAAAAGTTTATTTGTAATAACAATAAAAATAGAAAAAAATTATGAGGGTAAGCAATGGGAATGGTGAAACGTAATAGACAATTGTAAAACTAAAAAAAATTATAAGTTCATTTAAAAATTTATATAATTGCTGGATCTATATTTCACTAAAGGTGCAATAAAATAAATAACATATGTTCTTTTGATAAATATCTAAAACATTAGAACAACCCGCCTTATCTGATTTTAATCTAAAAATATATAATAATAATTTTACTACAACTTATTTGTTAGATTTGTGTAATATCATAAAAATATGACTCAATCTTTATTATAAATAGATCTCTATCCATATTATTAGAATTCAAAAAATGTTTGTATTATGTGTTACAGGAATGAAAAAAATATAAGACTTAATCATTAATGAATGAATATAAGAGGGAAAGATAGGTTTTTGACTGATGAATTTGTAGAGGGGATTAAAAAATTTATTACCTTTGCTAAAAAATAGCCTGAATTAATAGATGAAACAAAAGATAAGATACACATGTAATGCCCATAAATATTAAAATCAAAGTTTCCATGATGTGGACATAATCCGATATCATCTTGAAAAAATTGGATTTGTCAGAGACTATTATATTTGGTATAAACATGAGGAATTAGTTGTTCTATAAATAACTAAGCATTATGTATATAGAAATATTGATTCAAATATTACAATAGAATTTGCAAATCCCAACGATGCATGTGAAGTAAAGTTGAAGAATATTATTAATTCTTCATTAAATCTAGATATCGCTAATGATATCCCAATATCATCATCAAAATAATTTTATGAAATGCTGAAAGTTTTAGAAGAAGAGGTTTGGATAGGTAATTTATATGGTCAATCAAATTTTTCTGTGGTGACCAAACTAATGAATTTAAAGGCAAGACATCATTTTTTAGTAAGGTGGTATGATGAAATATGTTAGTTGTTATCTGAATTGTTACCAAAGAATAACATCATGATAGAAAACAAATATGAGATATGGGTTTGCCGGTGGAAAAAATATATTGTTGTATTAATGGCCGCATGATATATTGAAAACATAGACAATGAAGCAATTGTATCTAATTTATGTAACTATCCTTGATACTAAAGAAATATAATATGTAAAAGGTAGAAAATAAATATCCCTCACTAGAAGATATATTATTTCTTATTGACTCATTATTTGTAAATATTATTTGCATCTAATACTATTACTAATGACATGAGTGGGCACAAAGAGCATGTTATTGAAGATGACGTAATGCATCATTGCTCATATGAGGGCATTAAAGATGAGTGCATATTTTGTGTGTTATCGAGCTTGGTCTGAGAAATCCAAAAGACAAATTAAATGTTTTCTGGTAGCCCCTTATAGTAGAGCTCGAAATTTTGTAGGAGGATGGTGTCGAAACATATGATATATCTAGAAAGTAGAATTTCAAAATTCAAGTAGCACTTATGTGGGTTATAAGTGACTTAAATAGCATATTCAATGTTGTCAATAGAGTACATTAGGAAAAAGAGCTTGGCCTTATTGCATAGAAGATTTAGATGCATTTTATCTGAGCAAATGTGGAAAGATTTCTTGGTTTGATAATCACCATATATTTTTACATATGAAATATCCAATTCAAAAGAATATTAATATATTTAAAAAAGGTCATAAAGTTGTTAAAAGTACACCACCTATGAGGTCAGGTGATAAAATATTAAAAGTAATTAAAATATATGAGTTCAAAAATATTATTGATGTTGATGTAGATTGCATTAATGTGCAAATTTCAAAAAATTATCATTTTGGTTGAAAGAAAAAAAGTAATTTTTGGGATTTTCCTTATAGGAAAACTAATCTTATTAGACACAACATAAATGTGATGCATATTGAGAAGAACTTTTTTAATAATATTTTTGATACTATAATAAATGTTGAAGGAAAAATAAAAGATAATACCAAATCAAGAGAGGATTTGAAAGAGTTATGTTCACATCTAGAGTTACACGGGGATGAATCAACGAATAAATTCTCTAAGGCTTGTTATAGTCTTGAAAATGATGCAAATGAAGCTTTGTGCAAATGGCTGATGCTGACAAATAAGCATCTAACATCGGAAGATGTGTTGATATGAAGAAGTTTAATGTATTTGAGATGAAAAGTTATGATTGTCATGTGTTAATGCAAAGGCTAATACCCATAGCATTCCATGAATTACTTCCACAAAATATTTGGGAAGCATTGACTGAAATAAATATTTTTTTTAAGAATCACACTTGTAATGTCATAAGAAAGGAAGAAATTGAGCAATTAAAAAATGATATCCCCATTATTTTGTGTAGAATTGAGTGTATTTTTCTTCCTAGCTTCTTCAATTCCATGGAATATCTTCCAGTCCACTTGTCTTATGAATAATTGATAATAGGCCCTATGCAATACAAATGAATATGTCCATTTGAGAGGTAATATAGGTTTCAATTGTTAATCTAAAAATTTTAATGAATCTACTGAATATTTTTGATCTAATATATATCTATTTTAGATATATTAGAAAATTGAAAAATAATGTTTAAAATAAAGTCAAAGTTGAATAATCAATATGCAATGCCTACTTGGTTGAAAAGGCTTCGGTATTTTGTGTGCACTACTTTCAGCCACAATTGTATAATAGGCATAATAAATTATTACTAAATAATGTATATGGTATGGAGGATGAATCAGAAGAAAATAATATACTTTTATTTTTAGACATGCGGGTAGATTGTATAGTAGTGCAACATTAAGATATTTTTTGGATGACCTAGAATATCATGTTGCACACACATACATTAAGTTGAAAAATGAGAAAGTTACACCTTATAGTGGGTACAAATTATAATAATTTTACATTCTCATTTATTTGTTATTGTATCCAATATAGTTTTTGAAGAATATTTGCACATGAATTAAAGCAAAGAGAACCTCATATTGATAATGATTCAATTGATGTAAAGCTAGAAAAGGATTTTGCAAATATGTTTGAAATATTTTTCAGTATATAACTTATCATTCTTGCTTCTAAATAGTAATGTGCAATATTATATATGTATGAATTTATCCTTTATCATTTTGTAGGTACAATTTTCTTCATCAAATATATGTAATAGACAAATGAAGGATCTTGCAAAAGGACCATTATGAAGTTTACAAACATATCTCATATATTATGTAAATGGATACAAATTGCACACTTAGAAACATGGTTCAAATAGAGCTATAATGAATAGTAGTAGTTGCATCAAGGGGTCTAACTATACTACATCTACTTCTACTTTTCACGGTCAATTAATTGAAATTCTACATGTGGAGTATCATTCTTTACTAAATAAGAGGAAAATTATATTTAAGTGTGAATGGTTTGATCATATTCCAAATATGGATACTAAAATTCATAATCAATACAACCTTATTGATGTGCATCATTATAAATATTATCATAAGTATGAGCTATTTTATTTTGTAGTATAAGCCAAACAAGTGTGTTACACCACTTATCTAATCACAAGAAAAAATCTATGTCACTAGTGGGCAATATGTAAAAAAAAACCTAGATCAACTATCGAAGTTGTTGAAAAGGATGTAATAGTCACTCCATCACATGTATCAGCATTTTCAAAAGAATAATGCGAAACTTCATTCAATCATTTGTGAGGTAGATGATGGGCTTCAAACTTTACTTAGTGAAGGTAAAAATTATTTGGACATTGATGATGATAATGTTAAAGAAGATAATGAGGAGGAATTAATTACAGAATCATATGACGATGAATATGTAGATAGAGATGATTTCTTAGAAAAATCTGATGATGTCTAGAAATTCATTGACTATCATGTTATTTTCTCATTCTCATTTTATAATCATTAAAATTTGGATGTTAAATTAAAATATTTTAATTATTTTTTCTAATGTTAACGTGTGTATCATTTATGTTTTGTTATTATGCCAATTTTATAATATTTGTTTTTGCCATTGTATATTTTGATGTTTATGTAGCTTGATTTAGGAGGAAATCTACATGTATTAAGTGATAACAATGCTACAAATATCTTTCTGCATTCTCCTATATGTATGAATGAAACTTTGGCATCACCTCATCATGATATACATAAATTTACTACCATAAAGATTTCATCTTTGTCTCAAATTTCACTGAAAGATTTTGATAGTTCCCTCCCATCTATCTTAAGAGGCTCATGTATTGGTACTATAGTAGCGGCACCGGTAGGATATCATCATTTCATAATTTTCAAGTTAAGTTATGAGAAAATTTTTATTCAGCTCACAATTGATAATAAATAATACGTAGCTTTCTTAAATTTACTACATACATTTATTATCATTTTTCATTTTTTCCATTTTAATTAAATAAAAATAATATTTGAATGAAATTTAAGTATATTACAATTTTTGAATATTAGTATTTTACAATAATAATAATGTATGATATTGCTACTTATCGAACATTATTATTTAGAATTATAATAAATTTTTTTGTTACATAGTTGTGGATAATAAATATAAATGAAATAAAGTTTACCTTAGTAGCAGCAAAAATTGTGTATTTTGTTTATATGTGTATGTGATGATTTTAAATTACTTAAAGGTTATTCCTTCTACTTCTCATACAATGAGAAAGATATTTAATGAGAAACTAGTTGTGTAGTGGATAAAGTGGAGTAAAGTATGAAAGAATTTTATTGAGAAAAATTTGAAATACACTTTTCATGAATTTACTTAATTTTTAATTTGGTCTAATATGATTTGCTTTTAAAGTAATTTCTTTGCAATGTATTATTATTGTATTTGGTTTTTTTTTAAATACAAATGGAATAATGCTTTGGTGGTCTTGGTGAAGGATATAAAAAAATATGTGGCAAGTATGAGATACAATGACAAGCTTAGCAAATGAAGAAAAATATATGGTAAAAATGCAAAGCCTAAAAGTATCACCCCTTAGTGTTTGGATAAAGTGGTGGGAATATTGGAATAGTGAGGAGTTCAAGATCTTGTTCTAGGTGGCCTCACACAAACATCGATTAGATAAAATAGTTGAAGAATCAGGACTTTCGAAATATATTGGATGTTCAAAGGCAACCTACCAATATACAGTAGATTTGGTATAATTATATGTTATTTTTTGTTATTATTTAAATTTTTGAATCCAAAAATAATATATGTGTGATAATGAATGATGTATCTTAATAATAACTAATATTTATTTTCAAAAGGCTGAGTTGAGACATCCACCGATATCATTTGAGGTATTCAAGCAAATGCACAAGAAGAATAATGGATCATTTGTGGAGAAATACTCAAATGATATAAATATGAGTTTGTCATTTTGTAATTGTAGTTTCATTTGACAATTAAAAATAATATATGAAAAAAAAATTTAAAAATTGATTATTAGGCATTAATTGTAAATAAAATGCAAACTTAAATATATATTTTACCATAACTTATGATTTATTATTTATAGACTCATTAAATATAATGACTAACTTTGTTTTATTATTATTATTTAATTGCGAGAAGATAGTTTCTTGTGCTGATATAAAATTTCTTTTAATATAGTAATTGATGAGTTATGTTTTATTTAACAATTGTAGGAAGCTATAAAAAATATGGTTGTAATTACTTTACAATTGACAAATCCTTATATAGTAAAAGATTGATGTTATGCATATTTACCTTCAGGCTATCGGAGTGGAGCCGAAAAATGTCAAGCATATGGTCTTGGTACCCATGCTTATATATTTTTTCTAGATTTTGTTTAGAGTTCATCATCATATTATAATTGTAATAATATGTTTGATGAAAGTTTGCATGAGGAGATGCAGAAAATTTAATATACATTGCAAAGGAAAAATCAGGAGATGCAACAAAAGAATGAATAAATGTAAAACATAATTGAAGAAATGAAAAAAGAGAGATTGAAAGATTGAAAAGAAAGGATGAAATGCAATAGAAAATTTTAAAGGTGGAGAAAATAATGTGCAAGTTGGCAGAGGCATCATCTATTTTTTATCATTCTAAAAAAGATTCATCCAAATCTCCAGAGGACAATACTCATCAGGAAAGGACTCGTAGCTGTTTGTGATGTGTTATTAATTTTTGCAACATATGTTTTTGATCCAAATTTATGGTTTTTGTGTTAATGTTTTTTTAATTAGGTTATAAATTATTTATTAAAATTTATGGACATTTATTTTATTATATGACAATATATTTTATGGTGGTTGTTATGTGAATATCATTTGATGAATAATATGTGAATGTATCTATTTTGTTGTAGGTCATATAGTTTTTGTATGTAATTGCATATTGTATGCAACATACATAAACAATATAAATGGGCTTAAGAATCCTATGATATGCAAACTAAAAATATGTCTACATGATACTGACTTGCCTAGGATCCTTCAAAAATCTAATTGGAAGACCCATCATGATGATCAGTTTACTCATACTTTCCCTTCCTAATTCGTTGTGGTATATGAAGGGGGATAACATAGAAGCTAAACAAGAACTAGCCTCAAAGACCCTACCAGTCAGTTGGGTCTTTGAGGCTGATGTACCATATTTTTTGGTGCAATGATCTGCATACCTCTTTAAGTGTCTAGTCTCACATTCACTCCTACAAGTACATATTTTTTTATAATATTTGCATCATATCAATTCTTTATTGATACCTATAGCTTTTTTATTTTGTGTAATATATAAACGAGTCCAAACTATATATGTTCTTCTAATTTTTTATTTTTTAAATATTTGAGTTTGGGTAGAGGAAATGGGAGAAAACATGATTTTGATTTCAAACCTTTTCGTAGGGTTATCATTATTTATATTATCTATGTATATGTTAATATTAATTTCATTATCATTAAATTAAATATTAGCCATTTTTATTTTTTTTAGCTTATGAATTATGTTCTACATTAACTATTAAATGATATTAAAAAAATTAAAAAACAAAATAAAAAATAATTCTCAATTAGGTTTATAGAGAGAGAAAAAGCCATAGCCCATACCTGAATTTTCTACTATTCACATTCACATCCTTTAAGCTTAACAAAAATATTCTAAATCTAAAATTATAAATTTTAGCTTAAGAGGGAGAGAGAGAATTATGAGCGAGACCGAGAGGAGAGAGAGAGAGAAAGGAGTGAGAGAGGAGTTGAGAAATTTGAATAAAAAACACAAGTCTTATATTTTTTATTAATGATTTTTTTATTAAAAATATATTTTTTATTTATTTTTTAATGTTTTTTAAAATTTAAAAAGGCTAGAAATCTGACAACCATCGAATTCTCTACCATAGCCATTAGAATTGTATCCAACACCCTAGATCATCCATTAAATTTATTTTTTTTAACTGTTAGACATAGACACCCTTTAGAAGCTGAAGCTTATGCAGAGTCAAAAAGCTTCAGCTTAGGCCTTGGGGTTAAGGTTTGGTGTGGGCTCGATCGGGCAGGGGGGTATCCACATGCATCTAGGTCGTGCCACATAGATGTGCTCCGCCAACCACATGGCGAGTTAATTAAAAAAACTCACATGTACCAGGTGAGGCAGGTGGGTTTTTACAAATAATTTAATATTTAAAAAAAAATATCAACATTCGATTAGACCACTCCTAATACCAACTCCATGGTTCGGTGCATGGTACCCTTGTCGTAGGACCCTACCTATAGGCTAGGCACCTAGGTCGTACTTGACCCATCATGAGTCTCAGCACTGCTTGGCTTTGCATGGCACGACCCATGCTTCGATAGAGGTGCCAATTGGGCTGGGTTGGGCTGGGTTGGGCTGGCCTAATTTTAGGTTGCCCACCGGGCCACCTTGCCGTGCCTGGCATGACATGATTTTATTAGACTAGGCCCGACATGGCCCGTCAGCCTAGCAAGTGATGAAACTGTATCGGGTCAGGCCTGGACTGGCTAGTTCCGGACCATTAGGGTAAGGTTTTATTTTTTTAAATATTTTTATTTTTTAATTCAAAATTTTTAAAAAATTTTAAAATTTAATCTTAAAAATTAATTTATAATTATTTAATTATAATTTATATACTTTAAAAGTTTTTGTTTTTAGTTAGTATTAATAGTTAATTGTTAACTATAAATAATTAATTAATTTTAAAAACTTTATTTTATAAATTTTAATAAAACATTAAATTTATTTATTATAATAAATAACTAAAATTCTAAGACTAAATATGTATCAGTGTATGTTATAAATTAATAAAAAATTAAAACTTAAAGATGAATAAAAACTAATGCAAAATGAAAATTCATAAATAATTTTTATTCAAGCATCAATCCACAAACTCAAAGTAATATCACAAACAAAAAAATAAACAAATACAAATACAATGTAAATGAGTAAATCGAAATCCAATATCAAACATTAGTGTCTTAATCCGTCAATCGTCAATGTAATCAATTGTCAAATCATTCTTAATATCAATATCACATAGATCATCATTAGCAATCAACTCCTCCACTTTTGTTGCTATCCCAGTACCATCATGGATGCCCAAACTCGAATCATTCTAATCCTTCATGCATGCTAAAGCCTCAATAATATCTAGCCATAATCTCAATATCCTATTTGAAATAACATTCACTACACAGAAAAAATAGACTCTGATTCTATGCTCGACATCGAAGGAGTCAGTAGATTCCGTGTCATCTTAGATAGCATGGGAAAGGTGGATTCATATGATTTTTATCGCTGTAATATATAAAGATTCTTAGTATCAGAATATAATAGGATTGAGTAGTAATCGGTATCTAAGTACTGAGACAGCTCACTCCTATTCAATGGTCCACCCCATTATTTCCCCCCTTGCTAACTGAATGGAAAAGTCATCATCTCCGAATATGATATCTTTGTCCATACTCGGAGCCTCACTACTACTACCACCATACTTAGTATCGTAGTATATAAAAAGCTTAGTCAACTTCTTATAAATAAATCATTCAGGTGAGTCTTCTTGGTTCATGCAATAGGATATGTATGTCAAAATATTATTTACCCCTTCCACCTTAATCCTAGGGTCCATGCAAGCATACAACAAATACTTTAAGTATTTGGTTTTCATCTCTACAACCATATCACTAATTATCAGGTCATCTTGTTACTTCCTATATATACACCTGAGTGCAATGCAAGTCATGAGAGTATAAACTAACGAACACATGTTTGTCATGTCATAAAAAATCTTTAGGAATTTTATAAATAAAATTCTTATAGCACAGTTAGTGTCGTCACTAATAAGTTCATCACTCTTATTATTGATATAGTCGAATATCATGTGTTCATATCCAACACATGACTCCAACATCAGGTATGTGAAATTTTAATGGTGTCTCGCATCTGATTAGAATTTCTCCTTTTTAAGACCCATCGATAAATAGAGACTACCAAACTCTTATTAGTCTGTGGGACACAAAAATATATTTTAGTGAATTAGATATGTTTTCTAAAGTGGAGGTACACACCTTCATCTCCGCTTGTACTATAAGGTTAATGACATGACACATGCATCTAACATGGAAAATCTCTTCTAATGGTCCATCTCTAATATTCCTAACAAACATGTTATTATTAGATGTATTATCGAATATGATACTAAATATTTTATTTTGAATTTTATGTTCTCTAAAGATTTTCATCATACATTGAATAATAGCCGTGCCATCATGAGGATAGAGAATCTCTAAGAATTCTAATATTTTTTTATTAAGTATCCATTTATAATCTAAATAGTTGGTGTGAGGCATGCATAAGATGTATCATAATGATTAGTCTAGATATCAGATGTCACGAATGCTATTCCACTATATTTCCTAAATTCATTAATTATTATTTCTTTTTCTAACTTATAATATTTTAGTATGTAGTTCCTAGATGTGGACCTAGGAATCCTATGATATGCTAACTGAAAATATGTCTGCGTGATACTGACTATCCTTGGATCCTCTGAAAATCTAATCGGAAGACCCATAATGGTGATCAGTTTGGTCATGCCTTTCCTCCCTAACTCATTACAGTGTATGAAGGGGGTAAACTATGAGACTGAACTGGATCCAACCTCAAAAAATCCACCGATGAGTTAGGTTTGCCTAGGATCTAATGCACTATGTTTTTTAATGCACAGTTCGACATACCTCTTAAGGTGCCTAGTCCTACATGAACTCTTACATGTGTATATATTTTTTTACAATATTTGTACTGTGTCGATTCTTCTTCAGCACCCCTACTATTTTTTTTATTTTATTATATTAAAGTGAATCCAAACTAATGAATTTCTTATAGTTTTTTGTTTTTTAGATGAGTGGGTCAAGGTGACCGGATAAACCAAAGTTTCGACAGCCTCGAATCTTTCCATAAGATTTTCATTGTCTAAATTATAATTAATTTCATTTTTAATATTAAAATTACTATTTGTCGTTTTTTTATTTAGATTCAACTTTAGAGTTAGGATTAGGAGAGAGAGAGAGAGAGAGAGAGAGAGAGAGAGAGTAGACTAGAGAGAAGAAAATTTAGATTTAAAACTTTAAAACTTAAAAACTATTAAATAAAAAAATACTTGTAAAGTATAATGCATAAATTTTAGCTTTTTTATGTCCTCTCCACACACGTACCACAATCCACACCACAGCACACCCCGAGTCTCATAAAGCAAAATGTCGAAAGCAGAAAACCTGAAACTAAAATTAAGAACCTGAGACCGAGCAAGAGAAAATAAGAGAGAGAGATAGAGAGATTTATGTTTTGAAAACATAATTCTTAAAATGAGGGGGGGATTTTATAGATAAAGAAAACATAATTTAAAAAAAAATAATCTTTTTATTATTTAAAAATAGGCAGAATTATAGGGCCATCAAATTCTGCCCCATAGCCATTGGAGGAGAAATCCAACGGATTAGATTTGAATTTTAATATATATATTTTTACTATTGGGTCAGTTCGACCTTCAAACCAACTTGAACAGTTCAAATTTCTAGAAGCTTCGTCTTATAGAAGTAACGGGTTCGAGTCTGGGGACCCGTAAAAAAACATCGGGTTAGGTTTCAAGCCCGAAAAAAATTTAGATTCATCAGTCATTGGCTTTGCATCGGAGCATGGGGCTGGGTTGGGGCACTGCTTGGCTCGTGCTGAGATACCATGCCCACTGGCAATTATATCAAATCATGTCTAGCTCGGCACATGGTCCAATTGGCCTAGGCACAACACAACACGAGATGTGCCGTAAGCAGGCCTATCACGGGCATGGGCACGGGTCATTCTCATGCCTTGCCGGGCCAGGCACGACCAACTTGTGTCGTGCCTCAGTCTGGGTCTAGGTCACCCGGCCCGTTTGAGACCTCTATGCCATAAGCCGGCACGACTTGAGTCTAGGCATGGTTCTAGATTGTGCCATATTGGGCAAAGCACGGCTCAGTTGGGCCATGCCTAGGCCACCCGACCCACTTGCCACCTCTAATCACTACTTGCATTTGATATTTTTTGTGTACTTTGATGTGTTGCATGATGTGTGTTTTACATTGTATTGATTATATGCATGGTGGAAATAAGTATAGGAAAAAGTGAATATAGGGTTGAGAAAGATAACTTTAGGGGTTTGGAAAACAAAAGAAAAATTCAAAATAAAAAGTGTATTATTAGTTAGCATGTACACTAATAATAGAATATAAATATGATTCTCAATTTATTATTTGACTTATGTAGATGAAAAATAGATAATGAGAATACAGAGGACATCCATGGGATAAAGGCCAATCACTTCTAGTCTTTGACCAGTAGGCCTTCATAGAGGCCGTTGCTGCTATAGTGGCCACCTTTGCATAGGCTAGTGCCACTATAGGTCTGAAAGGACTGAGTAATATGCAAATGTTCAAGGCACAATTCTTTAATATTTATGGAAGGAGGGGACTTGATAACATCCTGCCATTAGGTTCGACAAGTTGAAAAAATCTTGGAAGCTATGGAGATTACTTCTAATGCCACAAAGATCCAACTAGTTGCATTCCAGCTAGAGGGTGAGCTTCAAGTTTGGTGGGATTATATCAAGACCTCGAAGAATATAAAAGTGATGACATGGGAAGAATTCCAATAACTCTTCATGGAAAAATATTTTTGGACTTCATCTAGACATGCTAAGGCCCGGGAATTCTCTGAACTCAGACAAGAAAATATGAAAGTACTCGACTACGTGACTAAATATTTATTATTGGTATATTTTGGTAATGATTATGAGGCCACCAATGTGATAAATATTCGAAAATTTGAGGATGAATTGAAATTTTTCATCTATGATAAGATTGTAGGATTTCACATCCAAGATATGGATTTGATGGTTAGGATAACTTTGACTATTAAGCGAGAGGTTAAGGATGCATAGAAAATTTATGACCATGAGGCAAGTGTTGGTACTAGTGAAAAGAAGAAGGAGAGTCAATATTTTTTTAATTCTGGAAAGTGGTAGAGGCCTTTTGGTTCCTAAGGATATCAAGGACAAGGTTGTAGTTATCAAGCCTAAAGCTAGGTTGGGACTTCTAGTTAGATCAGATAGAAGATTTATTTTCACTATAATTAACCTATACATTGGAAATGAGATTACTCACAGAAGTAAGGATTCCATGATTATGAGACATCACAGTCATAAACATCCATGAGAATTACGCATACAAAATTTATTCTTCATTTCTTCAGTATGAGTCAAGAGAACTAGTTTCAATCTTAAGGTATTGCACAAGTACTTCCTACTTCATATGTAGGCTAGAGAGGCCAGGACATGGGTCGAGGTTAATGAGAGGGCCCATAGGCTAGGACTTAGAGGACTCAAGGACATGTATATGCTATTATACCATAGACGAAGATGGTAGACCAATTAGTGATATAAGGTTTTTTCTTATTTTTTTATTTATGGGCAATATTTTTATTTGATTCTGGTGTATCACATTGATTTATTTCTATATCGTGTATGAAAGAATTGGGCTTAGATATTCAAAACTTGGATGATCCATTGGATTTGACTTCTCCCTTAGGGACTAAGTTGAAAATTGATCAAATGTATTAGGATTATAAGTAAGAAATCTCATGGATTCTGCTCATGTTGGACCTTCGGGTTGTGGACATATCAAATTTTGATGTCATTCTTGACATAGATTGGTTGATAGCACAACGAGTTATTATAGATTGTGATTGTAGACGGGTTACTACCTACACACCAGATGTTTGTGTTATATTTTAGGACATAATGTTTTACCCCAAGTTGTGTATGATTTTAGATGGCATGAATAATTGATGGGTTGACTAGCATGCCTCACCCAAGAAGATGAGACAACATGGGATTCGAGTCTTCCTCGGATAGTTTATGAATACAAGAATGTTTTTTCAGATTAACTATCAGGATTGCCCCTGTACAAGGATATAGACTTTAGTATTGAGTTATACCTTGGTATATCTCTCATTTCTATAACTCTACATAAGATGGCAGCATAATACTAGTAAAATTATAGGAACTCAAGGTCTAGATACAAGATTTGTTGGACAAGAGTTTCATTAAACTGAGCACTTCACCTTGGGTGCTCTAGTTTTGTTTTCAAAGAAGAAGGATAAGACCTTTCTACTGTGCCTTGATCATAGACCATTGAATAGGGTTTTTTTTTAAATAGATCTTAATACCAAATATCATCAGTTGAGAGTTAGGGAGGCAGACATCTCTAAGATAACATTTAAAATGTGAAATACACATTTTGAGTTTATGGTGATGCCTTTCAGATTGACAAATACACTAGCAGCATTCATATATCTCATGTATATAATATTTTAGCTATATTTAGATCAGTTTATTATAATCTTTGTTGATGACATTTTGATATACTCGTTGTTTGAGAAAGAGCATGAAGATCATTTAAAAATTATTCTCTAAACTTTGTGAGAACATAAGTTGTATGTCAAATTCAGTAAGTATACCTTTTGTATGACATAGATAAACATTTTGGGACACTTAGTTTTGACTACTAGTATCTTAGTGTACCTTGAAAAAATCATGGTAGTCATAAGTTGGGAGAGACCATAATTAGTTTTTGAGACATACAACTTCTTAGGATTGACTGGATATTACATGAGGTTTATTGAGAATTTCTACCATTTAGGTGCTACTATGACTAGATTGACTCAGAAGGAAGTTAAGCATGAGTGAATTGATCTATGTAAGAAGGAATTCTAGGAATTGAAGAGGAGACTAACTTTGGCTCTTATTCTAAAAGTTCTAGATAGGGAATAAAAATATACGGTGTATTATAATGTCTCGAAAAATGGGCTAAGATGTATTTTAAGAACCATGATATAGAGATGGCAATTATAGTCTTTTCCTTAAAGGTATGGCACCGCTATTTATATGGTGAGTAGTTCGAGGTATTTCTAAACCATAAAAGTCTAAAATATATCTTTACATAGTGAGACCTCAACATGATAGAGTGCATATAAATGAAATATCTGATATATTATGATTTCACTTTACATTACCATCTAGGTAAAGTTAATGTAGTGGCTGATAAGCTTAGTCAGAAGTCATGAGGTGTACTAGCTAGCATAGATTACCTGGAATAGCAGATGTTCAAGACTGTTGGATGATTCAGCTTACAATATAGTAATCATGCACAGGTTATTATGGGGAGTTTAGTAGATATGCCTTCCCTATTGTGTAAAGTGATTGAGTCCCAAAAACAATATGCATGGATACTATCCATCAGAATCTAAGTACATGCTAGTATAGGTGAAGAGGGTCAGGTCATTCATATGGATGGTAGTCTTCAGTTTAGAGGATGGATTGTGGTATCATAAATAGTAGAATTGAGAGAGAAGATTATTAAAGAATGTCACTCTTCTCATTTTGTAGTACATCTAGGTGGCATAAAGATGTATCATAATCATCATCGCCTATATTATTGGAGTGGGATGTAAAGACACATTAGGGATTTTGTGTAATGATGCCTCATGTTTCAATAGATAAAGGCTAATCATTAGTGGCTAGCATGGTTACTCCAATCATTGAAGGTAGCTGAGTGAAAGTAGGAGTATATCATGATGGATTTTGTGACTCACTTGCCATAGACATCAAGAAAGCATGATGTTGTGTGGATGATAGTGGATCAGCTTACAAAGTTAGCATATTTTCTAGCTATGTGAATGACCTTCACACTAGGGGAAATTTGTAAGTTGTATGTATGAGAAATCATATGATTACATGGAGTATTAATATCTATTATATTAAATTGATATCTCAATTTTATGGCTCATTTTTGGAAGAGTTTCTAGAAAGCAATGGAGACACATTTGATAATGAGTACTATTTATCATTCACAAACAGATGATCTGTTAAAAGGACCATATAGGTTTTAGAGGAGATGCTGCAAGCATGCATTCTAGATTTTAAGGGTTGCTGGGAAAAATATTTTTTCATGGTTGATTTTGTGTACAATAATAGTTATCAAAAGTGTATAGATGATACTATATGATGTATTATATGGAAGGACATGTCAATCTCTAGTTTCTTGGACTGAGGTGAGAGACAAATCCACCAAGTGTCTAGATTTGATTAGAAATACCTCAGAAAAAATAGATTTGATACAACAACATCTTCTTATTGCTCAAAGAAAAAAAAGTTATGCTGATAGATTGTGGCGACTTGTAGAATTTGAGGTGAGTGATCATGTTTTCTTGAAAGTAATGCCTAAAAGGGAAGTGATGAGATTTGACAAGCATGGAAAGTTATCACTAAGATATATAGACCTTTCGAGATACTCGAGAGAGTTGGTGTGGTTGCTTATCAGATAGCATTACTACCATGTTTATCTAGTGTCGACAAGGTATTTCATGTCTCTATGCTTAGGAAATGCATTTATGATCCAACTAGATTGGGGCGAGCTCATTACTAATGTAGATGAAACATCTAAAGAGAAACCAGTGCATATAATGATTAGTCGAGACCAAGTTTTGTTATATAAAACTATGAGGCTAGTAAAGGGTTTATGGCAGCATCAAGGAGTGGAAGAAGCAACATTGGAATATGAGAATATGATGCGTGTATCTTTTTATTTTAGAATGAAAGTACGTTATTTTTATCGTTTAATAATTATTTAACTATAGCTTATACATATGATTGTAGACAATTATATGTGCAAATTTTGGAATGAATTCTCTGAGGAAGAAAAAATGCAAAACCTTAAAAAATAATAAAATAAATAAATAAGATGATTTTTCTAGAAAAATTAGAAAAATGATAATTTTTTCGTAAGAAAAATCTAAAAATTTTTATATTCTGGATGATGAAATAGACGTCACCATTAAATTCATTTCACGAAATATAACTACTATAACAAATTTCATCAAATTCTAAGATTGTTGAAATTTAGTTATTTTTGATTAGTATTATTTTTCTATTATTATTTTAAAATAATAAAAAAATAATAAAAAAACCAAAAAAATGAAAAAATGGGAATAAATGTGGCATATTCATGTGCAGCAAGATGTTTTTATTTTAATAAAATTTTATTAATAAAATAATAATAATAAAATAAAAAATGGAAAAAAACATGGTTGCACGCATGCACAACCAGAGTTTCAAAATTTTAAGTATTTATTTTTTTTACAAAAATAATTGTTAAATAATAGTAAAAAATTATTAAAAAAATATGAAAATGGAAGAAACTAGGAAATCAAAATCATGAAAGTGGGGTGTGTTCTATAGTGTAGGAGAAAAAAAAATAAATATCTAAGTTCTTTTGTATTTAATTGAATATTTTGGGGTTAAAATAGAATAGTCTGAGAACTAAAGTTACTCCAGGTGAGGAGAGTTTCATGTGAGCACCAAAATCAATGAGTTTCAATGTTGAATAGTTCAAAAGGTTGGGGTTTTTTCCTATTGAAATTTATTTCTATTTATGAGTCATAAATGGCCATGATTATAATTCAGTTCGGAAATATTTTAAAATTCATTTGTGAACTATTAATGGCTAAAAATTTTTATGTTTGATTAAATAATATAATGCAATGTGCTTTATATTTGTGTAGTAATAATTATGCAAGTAACATGGTTTAATCATATAAGCATATTTGCATTTCATATGCTTGGGAACATCAGAAATAAAAGATACAACGCAAATATTATTTATGCATGCTTGAAATGAGACAATGTCCAAATTGAATTATGCTATATTTTTCAAAGAATATTCAATATTATTTTCGAAGAATATCGAATATATATATATATATAATATGTCACACTTTGGCTTCATCATGTGTGGCCTATTGATAGTCGGTGAGAGTCGAATTATGAGCATAAAAATATTTCATCTATATTTTTATTAATCTAAACATTGTACTGAACGTGTGTTGATATGTGCACATGATTTTATTTTTTTTATATGCACTTAGGTGGTGAGTAGTCTTGTTGGAGTTTATCTCTACTGAGTTATACTCACTCCATTGTGGGTCCCCTTTTAGGTACAGGTCCAATGCAGATAGCAAACCAACATGCGGGACCGTACACGTGATGAAAGCTGATTGTGGCTTGAGTTGTATTATATGTTTTTTTTATTTTGTCAAGCAAACAAAAAATTATGTATAAGACAACATTTCAGAAAAAAAAATACTATTTTATTGTACATTTTCTTTGTATGATGAATGAATGAGACCCCCTGGAGATTGAGGTGTCATAAGTTGGATATGAAAACCACTTCAACCCAAAATTTTGCCTCTGAATTAATACAACTCTTCATGCACTTTATCTTATCCATTAGTATTCTATTCATCCTTTCAACTACCTCTATTTTATTATGGTGTCATCCTAATTATGTTCTACCTAAAAATATCTTGCTCAACATAGAACCAGTCAACTAAAAACTACTCCATACCTTTATCCATCATAAAATTTTTATCATCTTATTGTATAAGTTCTCCACAAGTACCGCAATCTTCTTGAACTTCTTCGGCGCCTCAGTTTTTTTATGAATAATTAAAATCCATGTATGCATAGAGAAATCATCAATAAAAAATTACTTTGATCTCTCAAGTGATGCCTCTAATGTTTCTCTAAAGAACTCACCATAAATTAAATTCAGCATTGCCATCAACCTAATAAAAGTGGGTTTTAATTTCTCCCATATTTGCTTCCTATACAAGGAATCCTTGTAAAAATCAAACTAATCTAAATAATATAGTAAACCATCTGACATTCTATTCAAGGACACAACCATGATATTCTTATTACTGATGTGGGTAGGGTTTCGGTAAATTTTAGATCATAATTTCATAGTAGACTAGGAACCCACCATTGATGCAAGTGAGTACAATTAAACATTAAACAAAGATGTTACCTCTTGTAGCACAAAATTTTTTTTATTCCATACGATTCGATCAAATCTTAGTACAATCAAGTGTTTGTGCCTCTAGTAGTATCCACACAAATGTATCTTCGTTGTAGATCTGTTTTCTATCTTTTATATTTTTAAAACCTTTTGGTTTTTCACACACCTTTCTAAAAGGATGTGTCATTAACAAAAAGAAAGAAACAAGGACTTTAAGTTTGGGCTCGTTTTAAAGGTCCAAACATCTACTAATTAGACCAAACTCTTTAATCCAATTAGCTTAAGATTTGAAATGGATTTCAGACTTAAGATTAGGCCCAGTTTATTTTAGTCTTACTAAAATAAAATGAACTCAAAATATATATATGCTTTTATGTGTGTGACCCAATATGTTCTTGTAAAAATTGGTAGTGACTTTTACATCTCATTTTAAAAAAAATGCAATAAGCGATATTTAGCAATACATCATTGCTACCCAAGTGATACAAATATAATAATTCAAATTAACATATATTCATGACTTATTTTATTGTACGACTTAGTCATTTTTTCCATGATTTCTAGATTAATTTATGAGGTACGGATCATGTCATCTTCACATCAATCTATATGTTTCTTAATCTTTGAGTAGACTAACTTAAACAAATAAGCTCAATATCTCATATTGACTTATTTGAGTAAGGCCATGCATTTTAGTAGTCCTACTCGATCAGGAGGCCAACTGATATCACCTCCATTATATAGAAGGGAGAAATTTAATCAACATTAATCACATCCCTCTGCACAATTTAGTGTATACATAATAAACAATTTTATAACCAACCTTGTTACAGGTTTTGTTTGGTGAATATAAAGTATACAACTCTTTATGCAGGAATTTATAGTGACTTCAGGTCAAAGAACAATTTATATTAATAGTCATTGTGAGAATATGTATGACACTTATATAAGAATCCATGTAACATTCTCATAGCGAGTAAGTTTAGTATATGTTCTCTAAGATATACTCATGTGTTAACTTAATATCTCATATTAGTTAACCTGCATGCTAGCCTCAATGTATTTATATTGTCTTTGAATATTAATACTTAACTAGGGACAATTTGGAGTAGTATTTCGTAGAATATATCACTCTATGGTATTATTATATTTATCTAATATTTATATAGATCTAAATAAATATACTAATCATAAAATGATGCCATTTATTAAAATATGATATGATACAAAAGTCCCAAAAAAATCATCTAATAATTGACTTTTAGGGCATATTCTAACAATGTGTACTAATCTTTGATGCCACAACATGATTTCCTATCATGATAATGTATTTTCATGTAGTGATACAATGTTCCCATGTTGCAACTTTATGATTCCATGTAATGATATCTTGTTCCCATGTCATGACTTTGAACTTAGTCATCACACCTTATTTCAATGTTATAACCTTAAATTCAAGTCATGATACTGTTGTGATTTAATTCTCTATGGACAACTTGTTTTCCATTCTTTTCTTCTTCTTAGAAATCAAGAACCCTATGCCTAGAGTCTTGATGGTGCTTGCTAGAAACTTGTACAAGATCTTACACATTATTCCTCAAACAATTAGCATTACTCCTTGAATCATCATGCAAGACTTGTCATCACAGCAAAACTAAACACCATCATCACTCATCACGGTCACAAAGGTAATATTTTTGCTCAATGCTAGAATGTGCATAACTCTTGGAAAATTTATGAAAGACCCATCATGCATCTTCATCTTTACCTTCTCATATCTAACTATCTTCACTATTAATATATTCTCTATGAGACATGACATACCTATCCTCCATTATGTGACTCATATTGGCCGAACCATTTTCAATAAAAAATCATTTAATATGACATTCGTATATTAATGTATTAGGTATCCTTATCAACATATGTGACACAAGCATCTATAGAGTGTACATATCATGTAGTTATACTCTATGTATCCAGTTATCTTATTATATGAAAGTAATTTTCACCCGAGTTATCTTATTCTTGTAGTTCTTATTGATGTATCAAGTTATTTCATACACCTAATAGTAAATAAAAGAGTGTTATGACTTTGTCATCATCATTGATCTCATAGCCAATAGATGACAACCAGCTAATCAGTGTATGATATTCATCTATGCGTGAAGAAAATATACCACTCTTCTCTATGCACAACTTATAATTTTTTTTCCTCAAAAATAACTTTTAGACCAATGTTTTGCTCATATAGAGCACTTAGATGTGTCAACCGGGCCGGCCCGGGCCGACATGAGGTACGACACGATTCGGCCATGCCTGGGCCAGCCCGACAAGAAAATTTTTTGTGCCCGGGCTCGTGTCGTGCCTGACCATGGCACCAATCGTGTCGTGTCGTGTCGAGGCCAACCAGGCCTCGTGACGTGCCTAGCCCGGCAAAGTACCGTGGCCCGTTGCATGGTATCTCAGCACGAGCCGAGAAATCAATTTTTTTTAATTAGAGTTACGGGGGTGTCGAAACCCTAATTTTTTTTAAAATTAGGATTTCGGGGGTGCCAAAACCCTACTTTTTTTAAATTAGTGGTTCGGCATGCAATGGCGCAACGACGCACAACTGAACCCTAATTTTTTTTATATTAGGGGTTCGGCCCGACTGGGCCGAACCTGGCAGATTCGTGCCACGGGCCCATGCCTGGCTGACCTTTACAGAACCATGTCGAGCCAGGCACGGACACGGTGTAGTAACCGTGTCGTGCCTGGCCTAGCACGAAAGCACAGTCAGGCCAGCTAAAAATAGGCTGGGCCAGCCTGGCACGTTCCGTTTGACACCTCTAAGAGCACTTCAAGTTTCTTTATTAATCTTGTCGTTCTTTCACCAGAAATATTCACCAAGACTTTGACTGGAAAACAAGATCAAGTCTCATATCCTCTCATTCAATTTATCCACGTTGACAATCTCAATAGATATTATCTTTAATTATTTATCATTTAATGTTGGCTTCAAATCTCTAAAACACTTCTTTAAAAACTTCTCAACCTCAATACTATATATCACCATATTCATCATTCTCAAATTTATACTGAACATTAGGAACTATAACTTTGAGCATTGATACCAAATGTTGGGGATCCTGGATATCAAACAAGTAATCTCTTTAATACCTAATGTTCTCTCATATCAGATGTTAGATATGATACCAAAATGTTAGTTCCCTATGATACCAAATATACCCCTCATACCAAAATGTTAGTTCCCTATGATACCAAATATACCCTTGATACCAAATGATAAGGACATGATACCGAATGTAGGATTTCTCAATAAACCGAGAGATGTTGTTTTAGAGTTTCGGGGAAGGGGGAAGAGAACTCTCAAAAATAAAACACACACAATGCACAAGAGAATAAGAGAGAGAGAAGTGCATAATTTAGAAGAGAAAAAGTTTCACTAAAACTTTTAGATACTTTAAGATGCATCATCTATTACATGTATAAATGCTTAAATAGAAAACAAAATAATTCTTTAAACTTGAGATCTAAGTCAAGACATCATGTTCCCTATCATGATTTTATTCATCTCATGAGACAACAAATTCGAGTCATGACTTGACTTCTTGAGTCTTCTAGTTACAAAAACTTAGGATAAATTACTACTTCATAATTAAGGTCGTAACTTCATTTGGGTCACAAATTCATAATTCAAGTCATGACATTTCACTTCATTCAAGTTGCGATACCAAAGAACATGATCATAACTTCATTCATGTGAGAATAATACAAAATATATTGTAACTCTGTTCACGTCACAACTTAATAATTTAGGTTGCAATACTAAATATTAGTTGTAACTTTAAAAGTATGAGCTAATCTTAGAAAGTTTTTTCATTTCCAATAGTCTAATTTTTTCTAGTGGAGTGAATATTCCTCCCTTTGTTTTATTATGACAATAGGGAGTATTTGTTGAACATGTTTAACCCAAGAGTAAAATAGAAGTCACTGATTTAAGAGTGTTCTTTTGGAATTCGAGTGTGATAGAGTAATTCAATAATAATTTTATGCTAACAATTTCACAAGAATATAAAAATATATGTTATTTAAAACGAATATATCTTTCAATTTTGTTTCAATATGAATCTTATTTTCCCTTGTTATGTTTTAATAATATCAATGTAACTTTATTATAAAAAATTAATATCACTAGCATACACAATCTTATAAATTTAATGGACATTAAGTGCTTAGTTTTGTTCGATTATTATTGTTTCCTATTTTTATGATTCATTACAATTTAGTTTTAAAATACAACCATATTTAGTGAAAAAAATATGTTTAGTTAAAAATGCAACCATTTTTAAGAAAAACATTTTTAAGATGTAATTTTTATTTAAATTTAATGTTAAACTGAAAAAAAAAATACTCATTTACAATTTAGAAAACAACTATCAAATTTAAGAAATAAGGAAGAACTAGTTAAACGTCACTCTCAAATAGAAAAAAAAAATGACTTAAAACATAAAAATCATAATGTAAAAACAAGATTATTGATGCAATCTCAAACAATTTCATTTTATGCAAATCATTTTTTAAAGATAAAATAAATTAGAAAAATTTTAAAAACTTTTATTTATAAAAAATAAAAAAAAAGTTGAATTCATATTGAATAGTGTTAACAATTTTGATTAGTATTGTTTCATTTTCTCATTTGAAGTTTGTTGTTGTTCATGTATTCAATGGATATTGTTGAGAATTTATGTATCCTTAATAAAAATAAAATAGATTATGATTTACTAGTACAAAAGTATTTTAGGTGAAAAAATCTTATACCAACCTAATTATTGTATAACATGATTAGATGAAATTTTTTTTATGTGAAAAAAATTGTCACGTTTAATATCAATAAAAATTCTCATACAACTAGGTATGAGAATGAATTAGGTATGAAAATTAGGAAAATGAGACAACTAGGTTAGTAAATTTAATTTATTTTATTTTATTCATATAAATCTATTTTTTCTTAAAACATGTTCATTAAATTTAGTTTTAGGTATAATTTTGGAGTTTATTGTTTAATTCATCCATTTAGGTTTATGAATTTGATAATGCAGTTAAATCACAAGTATTTTATTTCGTATCAAAGTGTTGAATAAGTTAGTCGGGTTACTCGAAACTGGAGGTGTCAATCGGGCCGGGCTGGCCCGGGCCGGCACGAGGCACGGCACGATTCGGTCATGCCTGGGCCGACCTGACACGAAAATTTTTCGTGCCCGGGCTCATGTTGTGCTAAATCACGGCACCAATCATGTCGTGCGGTGTCGAGGCCAACCGAGCCTCGAGCCGTGCTGGCCCTACATGGTACAATGGCCCGTTGGCATGGTACCTCGGCACGAGCTGAGAAACCTAAGTTTTTTTTAAATTAGGGTTTCGGGCAGTGCATCAGCGCGACGGTGCACTCCAAAATCCTAATTTTTTTAAAAAATTAAGGGTTCGGTTGCACGTGATGCGCGTCGAAACCCTATTTTTTTTAATTAGAGGTTCCGTACATGGCGGCGCGACGACATGCAGCCGAATCCCTAATTTTTTTTATATTAGGGGTTCGACCCGACATGACCGAAACCAACGGATTCGTGCCGTGGGCCCATGCCGAGCTAACCTTCACAGAACAGTGTTGGACCAAGCACGACACGGTATAATAACCGTGTCGTGTCTGGCCCGACACGAAAGCACGGTTAGGCAGGCTAAAAATGGGTCGGGCCAGTCCCACACATCCCGTTTGACATCTCTACCTAAAACTGGTCCAAAAGTACAGTGTGACAGGTTGTACCATGATGTCCCTATGAGGTACATGGTGGCTAGTCACCGATGCATATTTCAGTTCAGACATGGTTCGGCCTGTTTGGTAGCCCGGTAGTGAGACTGCCATGAGCTATGCCCGGGCCTCTAGCATTCCTGTTCTTTGGAGATCCATACCCCTTAGTTGAAATTTGTATATGCCAAGGGATTTGATGATTTATCTGGGAAAGGTCATCTTTTCTCGCTAAGAAAATGCCACTGCTGCTATTGCAATCATTCTCAAATCGGAGTCAATGGATCAAACTCACCATGTTCCCGGCACCAACTTTCTTCTCAACTACATCTACACCATATCCGTGTCAGTACAAGATGATAATCAACCGGCCCGAACGGCCAGCACGGCCCACACAGCTCGCTCGGCCCGAACGGCCAGCACGGCCCACACAGCTCGCTCGGCCCACACGGCCCCCACTCCCCCTCATCAGGAATCGTCGTACTTCGGCCTGGGTTGGTAGCTCCGAACTCAGTCCTGACTTCCCTGGAAACTATAACTTGGAGCCTGCTTCTGCTGCATGGATGAATGGGAGATGCCCCATTGAGATAGGACTGGACAAGTCTAAGAGAAAGTATTACAGTAAAAGGAGAAAGAGAATGTATATGGATCAGATTATGATGATATTGAGAGGAAGAACGGAGAGGGGTTTGTGGAACTGCTGCCTGAAATCGTGGAGTTCAGAAGTCTGCATCATAGAAAGGAGGAATTGTGCCCCTATAATGCTTTTGCTTATCCATGGGATAAAAACAAGCATTATAAAATGGTTTATCAGTTAGAAATGAAGTATTTTCCGGACCAATGTTTTGATAAGGCATATCTTGAGCCGAAGGAGTCTTCTGTGAATCAACAAGGTAGTTTGAAATGATTGATGATGTTGGAGAAAGAGAGGAAAACAGAGAGTTCATAATTTTTGAAGGCGAGAAGGGTGAGAGACATGAATGTTTGGAAAAGGATGTTAAGAAGATATTACAAATAGGAGGGTGGAGGTGTTATTTAAGCATTTGAAGAGTGTTTCAGAGAAGGATAATGAAGAGAAGCACATGGAGCCATTTCTTGTTACAAGGAGTATTGGGCTTCCACCAACATGGGATGGTCCTCATGGTACAACTGTATTGATCAATAAGCCAATAGGTGAGTTTCTGCTCCATTTGTTGCTGATTGATTCATTTTCTTGGGTGGTTGATCCCAATAAGAATTTAGTATTTCACAATTAACTTGTGTCTTGTTTTTTACTTTTGCATTAACTGTGGGATAGGATAGGATATGATTGTAAAATTGTCTGAAATTTGATTGTTGATTTTTAAAAGAAAAGAGATGTATTATTGTTTTGTTTGTATCATTTATGATACATGTCATGGTTTCCTAACAAGTATTTTATATTCATTATGTTTGAAGAGAATAGAGATATCAAACAAAGTTATTAAAAGGCGAAAGTAAAAGGTAAGATATTTTTGTGTTTGTGAGATGAGACGTAAGCCTCTAGGTATTAAGGCATAATTTTTTTGAGCATCACAATATATAATTTATTAATATTTTAAAATATATAAAATAAAATAGCATAAATAAAAAAATTTAAAATTAAAGTTTTAAAAGTATTTTTAAGACGCCCCTTGACTATAAATATAATTAATAAATATTTTATAATATATTAAAAATAAAATAAAATAGTATAAAATAATTTAATAAATATTTTAAAATATAAAATAGTATTTTTAAGATGCCCTTCCCCCCTCCCCCCTCCCCCCTATCCTATTTGATAATTTTGGTAGATATCATTTTTCTGATTTTTGATTGCTTGTTGTTGGCTTTAGATCTCATATTGTAGATCAGTAATCTCTATTAACAAATAGATCTTTTATCCTCAAATTTTTAAGTTTGAATTTCTTCTCTAGAAACTTCTTGATCTCAACTAGAGTAGTCAATTGGGTTGTGTAGTGCTGACATGACAACATCATGGGGTTGGGCTAGCACGAATTAAATTTTGGTGGCTCAGTTGAGTTACTTTGTCATGTCAGACATGACATGAATTGACTACTCGGGTTGTGCAGTGTTGACATGGTAACATCATGGGAGGTAGGGCCAACATGGCCTAATGGTTCAACTTTCTTAGCCGGCAAGCTAGGTCATGCTGTATCAGTCATGGGCCATGTCGCCCAGGGCTTGGACATGGCACTAGGTCACTGAGCCTCTAATAGTGGCTAGTGGGCATTGGGTAGTGGCTCCTAGTCCTTGTCCATGCCCCCTCACCTTAGCTGGCGCTTGCTAATCAACTAGTGGCCTAGTGCTTAGTGGTCATTTCCACTAGATTGGTTATTCAGGTTCAGCTAGTGCCTAGTAGCCACTGCCATTGGATGTAAATAAAAGTTTATAGCTAGTGGCTATTGGGTGTGAGGCAGTGAGTATTTATTTTGTCAGATAAAGTTTATATTAAAAATAAAAATTTAATTTTTAAAAATATAAATATTAAAAAATATATAATGTACTATAAATAAAAATGAATAAAAGTCATATCTTAATAAAAAATATATTTATTTTGCTTTAAAGGTTTCATTTTCGTCTTGGTTTCATCATGAGCATTTTAATTAAAATTTTATAGCCAGTGGCCATGCAAAACAAATAATAGTAGTCATCAACAAGAACATGCTAATCTTCTAATATCTAAAATCAATCTATATGGTTTCGAGTATAACATCACAAGCTCGTGCTCGTAGTCATAGCCTCGATATCCTTTATGTTATGCGAGTCATTATCTACTAATAGTTCTTTTACATGATCATGAAGACTCAATCGTGAATTCTTCTAATTCTTTAAATATAATAGTATTATATGATATGTAATTGCAATGTCGATCTTTTATTTAAAATAATGTACACATTCATAAAAAAAACAAATTTAAGTATCATGCTAGACATTGGAGAGGTTAATAAATCACGTGCTATTTTAGATAGCATGAAATATGTGAATTCATATGATTTTTATAAACTCAATATATATAAATTCTTAATATTATCATGTGATAAGATATATTAGTAATCGATATATAAGTATCTAGATAATTCATTCTTATTTGACTGATCACTTTATTATTTTTTTCTAACTAATTGAATGAAAAACTCATCATTTTCAAATATGATGTTAATATATAAAAAATTTACTATAATATTTCAAAACATCTAGCAAACTACGAAAATTTTATATTTTAAATTTATTAATGAGCCTAAAGAAATCAAAAGGATATCAAACATTATTAGTATTATATCAATTTGATGATAGAATAATGTATTGGCTATCAGCACATAATATTTGACTATATCAATAGTCAATATAATAAAACTGTTATTAATGATTTAGACTAAGATAAAATTTCATTTTTGAAATTTCTAAAAATTTAAATGACGCAATAAATATATGTTAGTTTATGTACAATTTCATCACAAACATTATACTTAGGTACATACTCACATTAGTAATATATTTAACAAATATAAAAAACACATCAATTTTAGTATTATAACTATTGAAATGGAAAGTAAGTATATAAAATATTAATCTTTTATTACATCACTTTATTGATCGATGCTTGTATAGATCATAGAATTAATGTAAAAAAGATAAAAATATATTAAAATATATATTCATCTGCATGAATCATGCAGAAGAATAAGATTGTAAGATTCACAAACAATTAAATAACAAGCTTAAATCTTACAACTTGGAAAAAATTATTATTATTTTCATTTATATTATTAGGTTAATTATGTATTATTTTCTTTAGGCAATATTTTTAAATATAATACTAAAAGTTTTATTTTTAATATTATATTTCTTAATGAGTCTCTATAGATACTCATAAATAGTAGGGCCATTATGAGGAGGAGGATCTCATGACATTTAATTTTTTTTATTTAATTTCTACTTAGAATTGATAGTCTAGATGTCAGATATCACTAAGGCTACTCAATTATATTTCTTAAGTTTATTAATTAATAATTATTATTTAATTTAAAATATTTTATTATGTTATTCTTACTAGTATATCTAACAATTCAATGATAAATAAGCTAGTAGTAGGTTTGTATAATATGTATTAGACTTGGATTCTTCAAAAAACTAATTAGAAAGCTTATGCTAGAAATTAATTTTGTGATTATTTCTTTTTTAATTTGTTTTGGTAAATGAATTAGATTAGTGAACTTGAAGTTAATCTAACTTCAAAGATCTGTCGCTCAATTGAATTTGCTTGTGATCAAATGTATCATATTTTTTGGTATATTGATCTTCATATTTATTTAGGTGATAATTGTCACTGGTACGACTACATATATGTATTTTTTATAATATATATATTATGTTGAATTTTTTTTTTGATATTTTTAGAATTTATATTTCTAATTATGTTAAATTGTGTCTACTTTATTGAAATTTGTATATACTTATGTTTATTTAGTGTTTGAGTCGATACTATGAAAGAAAATCAAATTTAAAATTTAGATTTTTCAATCGGGTTGTCTTCCCTTCCAAAATCTAATTTAGGTTCTTCCAAAATATAATCAGAATACTAATATTAGAAATTAATTTTATGTTGTCTTCCCTTCCAAACTCACTTGGGTTTACTTGGTATCCAATGAGTCATATTTTGTGTATTGATCGTCATGTCTCTTAATGTACTAAGTGTCACTAGTACTCCTATATGTATATATTTTTTTATTATATATATATTGTGTTGAATTTTCTTCAATGTTCATAAAATTTTTACTTCTAATTACGTTAAAATATGTTCAATCAATTAAAGTTTATATATTTTAATATTTTGATACACATATTTTTTTAGGTTTAGGATAGAGAAGTTGTACTAAATATCTTCTTTCATAGGTATTGGTACACACTGTTGAGAGAGAGAGAGAGAGGAAGGAAACCTTCAATCACTGCACTTGTGTAGAAAACATCATAAAAGCTATCAATCACCTTTTTATCATATTTTCTGATCCAATCCTTACAAGGAGAAGTATATATAGCTAGAAGAATAATACAATATATTTAACATTCCCTCTCAAGCTGGAGAATATATATCATATGCACATAGCTTGTTATAATGTATTTAATCTTAGAACCTCTGAGAGATTTAGTGAAGATGTCTGCTAGTTAATTATATGAATTAATAAAACTTGTAGCAACACATCCTGATGTGATCTTCTCTATAATGAAGTGACAGTCAACTTCAATATTCTTGGTCCTTTCATGAATAATTAGATTGGATGCAATATGTAATACGGCTTGGTTATCACATATGAGTTTTATCTGTTCATCCTTTTTAAATCTCAACTCACGAAGATGTCCCAATCATATAAGTTCACATGTTGTGAGAGTCATAGCTCAATACTCGGCTTCAGTGCTAGATCTGGTCACTACATCTTATTTCCTACTCTTCCAAGATATTCGTTACTTCCAATAAAAACACAGTACCCTGAAGTGGAACGTCTATCCATGAGTGAGCCAGCCTAATTTGCATCTGAGTAACCAACAACCTGAGTATGACCTTTGTTCTTGTACAACACACCTTGGCTTGGTGTACTTTTGATATATTGAAGAATGCGAATTACTGCATCCCAATGGCTGTCACATGGTGACAGTAGGAATTGACTAACAACACTCACAGAAAAAGAAATGTCTGGATGAGTAATGATAAGGTAGTTCAATTTACCTACTAGTCGTCGATATCTTCCAGGGTCTTATAAAGGCTCACGCTGTCTTGGTACAGGTTTGACATTCTGATCCATAGGTGTATCTATCGGTTTACAGGCTAACATGCTGGTTTCTTCTAGGATGTCTAAAGCATACTTCCTATGGAAATGGATTACACCAGAATTTGATTGAGCTATCTCAATTTCCAAGAAATATTTGAGTTTTCCCAAGTCTTTAGTCTGAAAGTGAGTAAAAAGATGTTGCTTTAGTTTTTGAATACCATCCTGATCACTACCTGTAATGACAATGTCATTCACATAAACAACCAAATAAATAAACTATTCCAATGAGTTATGATAATTTTAAACTGAATAGTTTGGCGTACTGTGAAGCATGCCAAACTTTTGAATACCAAAACTAAAACGGCCAAAACATGTTTGAAGAGATTGTTTTAAGCCATATAAAGAACAACATAGTCTGCACACTAAACTAGACTCTTCATGAGCAACAAAACCAAGAGGTTTCTCCATATAAACTTTCTCAGCAATATCACCATGAAGAAAGGTATTTTCAATATCCAAATGATAAAAAGACCAAGAACACATAGCAACCATAGAGAGAAGCAAACGGACTGAAGCAATCTTGGCAACATGGGAGAGTGTCTCACCATAATTAGAATCATAAATCAGAGTATAGCTTTTAGCAACCAAGCGAGCTTTAAGGCGATCAACCTGTCAATTAGGACCAACCTTGACGGCGTAGACCCAATGTCAGCTAACTATAGATTTACCGGGAGGTAAATCAACAAGATCCCAAGTGCTATTAGAGTGCAGAGCTATCATTTTATCCACCATTGCCTGTCGCCAGCCTAGATGAGAAAGAGCCTCATGGCTGCTCTTTGGAAGAGAAACAAAGGATATACCAGAAACAAAAACATAATTGGATGAAGATAATCGATGGTAACTCAAAAAATTGTAGATAGGATGAGGATTATGAGTAGAGTGGGTACCTTTCCGAAAAGCAATAGGTAATTCATCAGGAGAAGGCAGAATCGAGGCAGGAGAAGCCGAAGGGATAGACAGTGAACTAGTAGGTGCTTTAGCAATCGAGAGAGGAGCAGCGACACAAGGACGATGATGATAAACCTGAAGTAGTTGAGGAGGCACAACATCAGGTGGGGAGACAATGGGAATGGGCAAGACTATAGAAATATGAAGAGACTTAGAAGTGGTGGAGAAAAAAAGTGAGTCCTCAAAGAATATGACATCAGTGGTGAGAATGTATCGATGAGTCTCAAGGGAATAACAATGATAACTCTTTTGAAGTCTGGAATATCCCAAGAAGATGTACTTCATGGATTTGGCTGAAAGCTTTTCTTGTCCAGGAGTGAGAATATGAACAAAACAAGTACAACCAAAGACATGAGGAGGTAGGAAATAGTGGGGGTGGTCAGGAAAGAGAAGGGAATGAGGAATCTGATCATGTAAGACAGAAGAAGACATATGATTAATCAAATAACAAGCATTAAGAACAGCGTCCCTCTAAAAACGAAAATGAACATTACTATGGAGGAGGATAGTATTAGCTATCTCAACAAGATATCGATTCTTGTGTTCAGCGACCCCATCTTGTTGAGGAGTATAAGCATATGAAGACTGATGAAGAATCTCATGATGAGACAAATGAAGTAAATAGTGCTGAAAAATATTTTATGACATTGTCATTGTGTTACATACGAATAGAAATATTGAACTGGGTATGAACTTCAACATTAAATTTCTAGAAAATAAAGAATAACTCAGTTTGATATTTTATTAAAAATAACCAATTACATCGAGAATAGTCATCAATAAAAGTGACAAAATACTCAAATTCTAAAGTAGACGCAGTCCAACAAGGATCCCAATCATCAGTCTGACATGACTCACACGGAAGTGATGATAAAGTGGAAAAATGAGGGACCATCTTTTGAAACTTGGAGAGACTAAGGTGGCCTAGATGACTATGAATGAGAAGAGAAGTACCAGTGAAAATGCAAACTATAGAAGATGAATTCGAGGTGAGGTGATAAAGGTCTTGAAACTCACGTCTTATGCCAATCATCTTCCTCATACTTCGGTCCTAAAAGGTCACAAATTTATCAGAAAAGATAATATAGTAATTAAGAGTACGAGTGATTTTTTCGATAGAAATAAGATTAAAAGGATATTCAGGAGTATAAAGGACATATGTGAGAGGTAGAGAAGGAAGAGGAAGGGCCAAACCAATTTCTTTAGCCATAATTTGAGAACCATTAGCTAAGGTTACAGTAGGTACAGTAGAAGTAGCATTAATAGAGGAGAAAAGATTTTTATTACTAGATATGTGATCAAAAGCTCCAGAATCTAGAACCTAGGGTCCAAGAGGAAATGTATGGGTAAGGCAGGTAGAGGCATTACTAGGCTGGGCAACATAGGCAACATAAGCCACGGATGATGAGAAGCTCGGAGGCTGAGGTAGTTGAGAATCAAAAGACTAGGCCACGTGGGCAGTTTGGGAAGGTTGTCCATGTAACTGATAGCAATGATCCCAAGTGTGCCCAAGTTTATTGCAATAGGTGCAATGAGGACATTGGCCTTTGCCTCGGTTACCACTGTATCTTTTTCGAGAGGTAGTTTGAGAAACTAACACAAAAGAATTTGAAATACTATCAGATGGTAAAGTTTGAGTGGACGAGAGATGAAGAAGGCGAGCAAACATATCATACAAAGATGGAACTGATGAACTTCTAAGAATCTAATCGTAGATAGGCTCAAGATTCAAACAGAAGCCAATAAGAGTAAGGACTATGAAGAACTTGTCAAATTGTGTTTGTTGAGCCCCAACATTAGGAGTAAAAGACATCAAAATCAAGAACTCCTCCTTAAGAGAAGCAATCTGGCCAATATAAATAGATATATCCAAGTCCTGTTGGCTGATATGGACAATTACAAAAGTCACCTTATAAAGACGTTGGATATCATTCGTGTATAATTTTTTCGTATGAGTCCAAAATTTAAAATAAGTTTTGAAGGCTCGAGATGAAGAAGAATATTAGGATTAACTGATTGTCATAATACACTACATAACTAGGCATCAATCTTCCTCCACTATACACGTTCAACCTTAGAGATATCTGCCTCCTATGTAACCAGATGATCCTCATATCCTTGTCCCATAAATTAAAAGTTTAACAAAGGTAGCCCAGGAAAAATAATTTTCACAGCTAATTAATTTCTCTGAAGTAATCACAGGAGATTTAGATATGATAGAAGAAAATATAGATGTTTTAGTAGCCATATCTATGTATCTGGAAAATGAGCCCTAATACAACTTTAGATGATTGTCCTAATACTTGATGGTGCTGGCAACAAGAAGATTATAAAAGAGAGATGCGAACAGATCCAATCTGCAATAGAGGTGAGTACTTCTGTGTACAACAAGGAAAAATTGCACAAGAGACTAGACAAGCTTTTTGGTGACGTCGTTCTCAAGATTTGAGAATTTAGTGAGACGAAGGATAGAGTAACGGATGCTCTAAATGCCAAAAAAGTAATAGTGGAAGAAGGAATCATTACTAGTGGTAGTGTTTCTCTGCTTAATGCATTGCAAAAGTTGGAAAAGTTGCATACGACCAAATTTGACCAAAAAATCAGTGTTTAGATAATTCAGAATGTGCTCAAGATGCCGATGCAAACCATAGCTACAAATGCTGGAGTTGACGGCGTAGTTGTGGTGGGAAAAATGTTGGAGCAAGATAATCCTAATCTTGGATATGACGCTGCCAAAGGTGAATACGTGGATATGATCAAGGCCGGAATCATTGATCCTCCGATACAATGTTGAAAGAGAGAAAGAGAGAGAGAGAGAGATTGAGAGAGGAAGGAAACCTTCAATTGCTGCACTTGTGGAGAAAACATCATAAAATTTATCAATCACCTTTTTATCATATTTTTCGATCCAACCCTTACAAGGAAAGGTATATATAGCTAGAAGAATAATAAAATATATTCTACACACACATATATGTATTTTTTTTTCTTTTATTATTTTGTTTCATGGTAGTAAAATATTTTTTTTGGGTATTATCTCATTTAGAATGATGTCAAACTATGTTGAATGAGATATACATCTTTTACTATAGTGAGACTTAGAAATTAATACCACAACTTGTGGGAAAGTGTGTTATTAGTTGCAAGTTAAGTTTTTATTGTTAAGACATGTTTAAATACAAAGGTAATTTATTTTAAGGTGAGACTAATAGTTATGAGTTTCACTCAGATGTTTGACGTAAATTATCAGAATATTTTTTTATTACTAGCCAAAATATACTTCATATGGATCCTGATTTTATTGGTGGCATCTCACCGATGGAGGATTCATCAGCTAGCTATAAAGAATATATCTTTTTATGATGATCTTAAGAAGGAAATATATATGAAGCAATCATCTAAATTTTGAGCAATACAATTATATGTATTTTGTAGATTGAGAAAGACACTATATGGTATGAAGCAATCTTTGAAAGCATTATTTGTGAGATTTTTATAAATAATCAATTTTCATTTGGATGTACATGTTTGTCATAGATTTTTTTTGGAGAAGTTTTGATAATAGGATGGTCTTGCATGATATATAAGTGAATGATATTCAGATTACGAGAGAAAAAGAGTCGAGTATTATTTAATTCAAGGTATATCTTTAATCATAATTTCAAATGGAAAACTTTAGGAGGCTCATGTTTTTTTTGTATCAAGGTATCTTATTCCAAGAGAAGTATTATCTTGTTATGAGTGAGGTATTATCTTATGTTATGCGCCAATAGATATTTTGATTGATCTAGATATTAATTTTATCTTTGACATGACTCTTATAATCATCTTTATTATTTGTAAGAATAAAGATTAACTATTATTTGACTATTATTAGACTAGATTTAACTTATACAGTCAGTTTAATGAGTTGGTTCCTAGGTTATTCATGATAAGTTCACTTGGAGTCGAACCTTTGCATGTTGAGTTATGAGAAATCTCCTAGGCCCACAATCTTTTTAAGTAATCACGAGCACTTGCTGTTGATTGAGTATATGGATTCTAGTTGGACATCAATTTGTACCGAGAAGAGATATATAAAAAGTTTTTGTATTTTTCTTGGAGTCTATTTTCTCTTAGAAAATTAAGAGATAGACAATTGCTTCGAGATTTAGTGTAAATGTAGAATTTATATAAATGATGATTATTATTCGTGAGATATTTTAGATCTGACATCTATTATTCTTTACTTTATAGTCAAGTTACAATATATATAGTCTTCAATTTAGTGTTTTAATGAACTGATAAAATACATTGAGTTGAATTAATTTTTTCTTAAGGAGAAGATATAAGAGGACTCCATCATGACAATATATGTTGAGACATCAAAGCAGCCAATAAACATCTTCCCCAAAATCTTAAAAAAATCTCAATTTACCTATCTTTCTTTCCAATTTGGTGTTCTAGATGTCTATGCACTAACTTGAAGGGGAATTATTGTTTATTTTATGTTAGTATAGTTATTTTTTTTATTAAATTTATTATATATAAGAGTACCCAACTTGTGGGATGCTCATTGTTTTTTAACTACCCCATTATAAGTGGTATTTTTCTTTTACTTTTTTTGAGTGTTGAACCATACATATTTATAAAACAATCTCTTTCGCAATTCTTTTTTCAATAATATTTAACAAAAAATAATGAAAATTTTTAAAAATATAAATTATAAGATTAAATTCAATTTTATGAAATAGAGAATGTGTGATCAAAGTATTTTAATACTAATGATATCATTATAAATTATAAGATATAAATTATAATGTTATCAATGCTTTATGGTTTAGAGTAATGGATTGTTATGAGTCATGATATTTTTTTTTATTAGATTATTATGATTAGTTTGTAATGAAAATGCACATGTCAAGTTATATATGTAGAATAAAAAAGATAAGGATAAAATTAGAAATGAGAGAAAAAGAAAGTATTTATAATTTGTATGTATAGATGATAAAATTTAAAAAGTATTTAGATTAACAAGGTAATAGAATATGTGAAAGAAAAAATGAATTATTAATAATATTAGGATTTGGAAAGATGAATTGCACCATTGTACAATAATACCTCCGATACAAGGGAGGAATCTGAGATTTATGGAGTATTCTCTCTTTGATACCAAATTAGGAATTAATGCATAGATTCTGTAATGTTGGTTTAAGGTTTTGAGAAGGAAAAGAATTAATCTCTCATAAAAAAATCACCCTAAAGAAAAAAAATTTTCATTACTCATTTTTCATTACTTATTTTTTCTCATTACTCATTTTTTAAATTCTATGTTTCATGTACAAGCCCTTTAATAATAACCTAAAAAACCTCTCACATTTAAATCAAAAGCTGCGATAATATATAACATGTCTTGATTTCATTTATTCTAAGAGTAGGTTGTAACTTGAATCCTTAAGTCATGAGTCACAATAACATACAACTGGTCATGACTGTAATGATCTTGTGATGCTACAAAACATGGCTGTGATATCATAATACATATTACATATTAAGTTGAGGCATGACTTTATAATTTAGGCTGCAACTCTAAAACACATATTATAACTAAGATGAATCGTGATTTCACAGTATAAGTCACGACTCTAAAGTATAATCTCCAGTTACATCATCATAAAATAGGGTGCAACTCCTTAGGACAATTTTTAGCTTTAGTTTAGGTGCATCATTAGAGAATAGAACATGACTCCTTAGCATATATTACAACTTTAGTCTAGCTACGACATCAGATAATAGGGTCGTGATTATGTTGCATGAGTTGTAGCTTCAAAAAAAATTTTAGTCTATCTCAATATTCATTCACTTGGTGAATAATTCTTCTTTATTCTAGTCTCATCTCTATGCCATTGGAACCTTTCATATTTGGAGCCAACTTCACAAGGCTCACAAATGTTGTACTGCTCATCTTTCTTAGCTTGCTCACATTGCATTTGATCATCAGAGACTATTACCTTTATTATAATGCTTGATTCCTTTATTGTAACATGAAGAGCAAGGCATACATTTTTCTCATACATTTTGGTGAGTTTCTAACATGTGTAGATCTCCTCAATGTAGAAGTTATCTTAACTGCATCAATCTCAAGAGGGCCTCAAACCCTTCTGTACTACCTCGTCATTAGAAGATTCTGTGTCACTAGTGGAATGTAGATGCTGCTCCATTTATGATGCTGTCTCATGTATAAGTCGTATCACATTATTTTCATGTCTTGATTTCGTTGATTTATAATTATCAATTTTGTTGAGGCTTTCAGTAATTTTTATACTTTTGTATTCTTTGAGCATTATATCTTGGTCGTATATTATCATTCTCATATTTGGGTTTTAAAGTTTGTAGCATTTAATATATTCCTTATGGCCTTTAAACTTATATCATTCTCAAACCCTCCTATGTTACTTTTTCAAACCCCCCCCCCCCCCCCTTTTTCTGTTACTGCTTCGAATCCCCCGTCTATGTTACAGCTTCAAACCCCCTGCTATGTTACTACTTTGAATCCCCCCTCTATGTTATTGTTTCGAATCCCCCCCTTTTGTTACTGCTTCGAATTGCCCCCCTGTTATCTTTTTGAATCTCCCCCCTTGTTACATACATACATACATACCTACCTACCTACATACCTACCTGCCTACCTACATACATACATACATACATATTGATATTTTATTATAAATATTTTTGCATATAATATTTTTTTTTAATTATAAATGTTAAATGTTTATTTGATTGAAATTGAGTAATATTTGGTTTTATGTGTTTAAGATCATGTCTTAATGTGATGCCAAGTATTTTTATCTAAGAGTGGTAGGCCTCGGGTTTGAGGCTTATTATATATAACTTATTTGATTTTTATGGGTAAAACTATCAAAATATTAATGTTGGTTTATAAAATCAAAAAAGAAAAAAAAATGAATGGCTTATGGTAAAGCACATGGGTCATTCTTGCCCCAACATCAGGCATAGCTAGCCTCGACTTAGCAGGGCATGAGTCGTGCCTTGGGGCCATCACGATTTTGGTCTAAGCATGGTTGTGGACCATGTTGTTGTTCTTGGGAAGCCTTATCCACTTGATATCTTTATTAGTTGTTAGATATTCTATTGTATTTTAATGCATTATATGTTTTCTAATGAAAGAAAATTAATTTTTTAACTGTCTTGTATTATTAGATTTATTATGTAACATATACATTTAGTATGATAAATATCAGTTAATAGATCATTTCTAATTCTTCTCATAAAAATATGTAGTACTATACTATTATTTATAATTTTATCAAATATTATGTTAAATATTTTATTTTGTATCTCATAATATCTAAATATTTTTGATAAATACTCATATATTATAAGGTTTTTTTGAGGATGAAAGGTTTCATAAAATCTTGATATTTTTTTATTTAGTTTTCAGTTAAAATTAACAAAGAGAGCAATGATGTATACAAATGCTTTGTTATCATGGCTAGCCTAATTGTCGGACGTCAACGAGATCACTCAATTTTGTGTTATAAGCTCATTAATTATTAATTGTTTTCCTACTTTATAAATTTTTATTATGCCATTCATATTGGTTATTGTAGAGATCTTATGATAGGTATGCTTGAAATATTTATATATTAAATTGATTAGCCCGGGATCTTCTGAAAATCTAAGTGGAATATCTATGCTTGAAATGAACATAGCCTAGTATTTATATTATGCATCAACATGTGAGTTGTTTTGCTCGACCTAGTATGACATGGGCATTCCAAAGGATGACTCGTGCACATTGCATGCACGACACCTGCCCATAATCTGCTGTGTTGTGGTTTGAGCTTGGGCTTCCTGCCACATTTGATATATTTACTCTTAGGATTGTTGGTGATAGAGTTAGGTATCAATATCTATATCACATATGTTTATATATTTTGTACTTATTTTATGACGTTTAAAGTCTCTAATATTATTATGGTTAATGACATTGTTGTATGAGTCAATAATGTAACAATGTCAATGTTAAGTTCTTTTTTTCTGATACACATTCTCGCTATAACTATGTTTAATCATAATTAGTTTTAATTATTTTATTTAAGAAGAAAATAAGATATGAAACTTTCTTTTTTTCTGATGTTTTTCTGTAGGATTGGTGGACCAGGCAAATCACTTTCCTAGGTATCGAATAAGCTATTCGGTGCCATTGATCCATTTAGCTGAAACATTTATTATAGAATAAGCTAAAGATTATGGAATCTAATATTAAAGAGATTATTTTATTAATTGTGAGATGTGTCAATTAGTAAAATATTATAAAGCTTCTTATTCAACATGTTAGGATGATGTTATTAGAGATTGATTTTATTTTATTAATTCAAATATTTGGGAATATTATAAAATGATTACATATGAAGCATCATATATTTGGGAATATTAATTGTGACATTAACATGTTGAGAAATAAGAATACTTTGTAATACACTTATTATTAATTTTGTTATATATTTAAGTAATATGAGTTGATGCATCATATATTTTATGCTGAGACTCATGCTTATAATAAGATAATTAAAAGTTAGAATATACTTTTGATTGAGATGGTTATGATATTTTTTCTACATAGAAGAATTACTAGATATTTTTGGGAAGAAGTTATAGTAACTAATTTTTAATTAATCAATTATTATTTTTTATCTTCTTAGATTTTATTTCATATTATTTTTTATATTTAGGAGATATATTTTTTCATATTCTATCCAAGTTTTTTAATTGTACATGTGTTTGGATCTCTATCTGAGAAAATAGAAGAGTACTTGTGCTATCAAGTATATTTTTTTCGATGTACTTTAGTATTTAAAAGGAGTACGTGTGCTATTCACAAGAGATCATGAGGATCATTACGAGTGTATATGTGATATTTTTTGAGAGCTAGTTATTTTTTAAAGACTCAATCTAAGTAAACAAACTTTTGGATATCATGATTGTTATTTTTTGTTTAATTGTTACTCCTCACAAAGTGGCAATTGACCCAACTCATACACTTGATGCTACAAACATAATTGATTTTGAGAGTAATGGGATATCCACTAGAGATATGAGCCAGAAGAGAGACAAAGAAGTTAGAAAAAAAGTTATAAAAACTTTGGATGACACTATGAAGAGAATAGAGACATGCGATATGGAGAGTGTTGAAGCCCCTGTCACCCTCTATGAATCAATCTCCAACGATGACATTGAATGATACAAAAGAGAGACATGTCTTTTACAGATTGTCACAAATACATGATACATCTACCTGGTTGTTCAGGTTGTGCCGAATCATGTTGGGCTAGGTCAAATCATGGCAACCCCCTTTGTGGCCAAGCATAATGCATGACTCAAACCCATGCTAGCCTAGATTAGTCTAGGCTAGCTTGGATCACATCTATGCATGACTGGTTCATGAATCTCTCAACTATTAATCTTCCATTATTTTGGAAAATTATTTTGGGAGTCTATTTATGTGTTTAATACTTTAAGAAACAAATACTTTTTAGAATGAACCATTTTAAGGAAGTATTTGATTCTTTCAATATTATCTTCTTGAAATTTTGTATCTCATTAAAAATATTTTGGAATATTTTTTCTAAGTACGAGTGTTTCAGATATCTCATTTAGAAATCTCATTCTATGGGGTTGTGTGTAGAGTTATCAAATGAGTTGTTTCATGCTTGGTATGACATGCTATTTATCACGAGCCTTGCTGTGCTAGCATATTTTTAAAAAGAGGTAGCTCGACATGACCTGTTGGCATGTCTTTTGTGTGGGTCATGCTAGGTCATGCCGAGCCGGATCTTGCATGATCAGGCTAACCTAGATTCATTCCATGCTAGTTTGGATTCGTTCTAGGTTAATCTTGGTTTTGTCTTGGCTAATCAGGATGAAATTGACTTTCATCGGCCATTGTGCCGGATCGTATCATGTCGTGCTTTTTGTGCTAGAATGAGATTTTACTATCAAACAAAATATACAATACACCTAATGTTATTTTAATTAGTCTTCTTGTGAGTCTCATGATCTTGGAAATAAATTTTTATTTAGGTAAAGAAAAAATCAAAGTTGAATTGTGAAAATACAATTCACAAAAAATAAACTAACAAGATAATTTAAAATAAGCATAATTTAAAAAAGGGATAAAAATTCAAATTTGATATTATTATATTCAATATATTTTGAATATTTGTAATTGATTATAATAATATTTTTAGAATAATAAAATGATAAAAATGAATAAGATACTATTACCAATAATATGAACATTAACTTTTGTGTTGATAATCATGATGTTTGAAGTGAGAATGCAAGTAAAATAATAAATGATACGTGAAAGTAAAAAATGATTTGTTGTCTTATAAATGAATCATGTATACTTCTTTCTGGTATGTATATGTATCATAGTAGATTAATTTTTTGAGGATCTTTGGATGATTTTAGTGTTTAATATATTTTTCAATATTGTGTGAAGTTCTTGAATTTCTCTTTGGAAATAAAGTCAAACAGTTAGATCTGATATGTGACATTCTCCTATAATGTGTACATTGAACTAAGACTTCTTGTTTCTTTTTTTTTATTGTGCTAATCTCTCAATACTCAATACATAGTTTACGATCAAATTGCTCCAAATTAGGGTTAAATTCGAACCCTACTTTTTTTAAAAAAATTAACTTTTGCCAAATTTTTATTTAAACAATTGGAGTTTCTATAAAATTCTAATTTTCACCTAGAAATTTTATTTTAAACCTATTTTAATTTTAGGATTTTAACATCAAGATATTGAAATCCTAATTATTTTTTTTGAACTTCTCTTGAAATGGTAAATATCCAAAAATGTGTTCTACTACTATACATTATTGTCGTCATACTTTAGGCAACACTGCATCGATGCCTACACCCATATGAATGACTTTTTTTCACATAATGGGTGTGCAACACTAGATTTGGTGCACAGTGGTGTACCTCCTCCTAAGATTGCTTTTGACTCACACATATTCTTATGATTTAATTTTTCTTATGATTGGCTTTAATATCATGTTACAATTTTAAGACAAAATAAAATATAATTACCCGTTACTGTCAATGTACAAATCTTATATAATGAGTAAATATGATTATGATAGTTTTCAAGGCATTTGTTTTTATTAAAAGTGTCAAAAAGAAAATAAAATAAAAAAGAAAGCAATGCAAGTAAATACTACAACAATATATATATAAACTATAATAAATATCAATAACAAGGAATAGACTAAGTGGGATCATGTGTGCTTTTTACAAGTTAAGTTAAAATATAATAAGCAAATTTGATTATGGTTGTCCATGACCCATGAAGTTCAATTGGTGGGGATGCTGAATTCGAGCTTCCTTGGTTGGGGGTGCGAGTTCAATCCTCATGGGTTACACCTCTGAGCGTTGGGATGAGGTTAACTTCGCTTTCATCCTAGGGCTCTAATGACTGTTTAGGTGCTAATTTGATTCAAGGAAACACTAGTTTAAAAATAAAAGATAAATATCACATAGTTAAGACTAGTTATATATTGTGATAGCAAATGTTGGTTTGTGAATTGTTCAAACATTTATTAGATGAGTATCACTAAAATCAATTAGTTGAGTTGACTTTATAAAACATTAATGAAAACTCATAAGCAATTGAGAATCTATGAGTGAGCACGATTTTTCGGTGATCATATTCAATTGGATTTCTAAATATCTTGATTCATAGAGGGAGTTAATGTTGGGTGAGATTGTCAAGGTGAATCCTTACAAATTATTCGAAGAAAAAAATTACAAAATTGAATGGTATGAAAAAGATAAATTAAAATGATTGATTCCATTTAGTTTGAGAGTAAGCATTAGTTTTTATAATGTATATGCATTGAGAAGGTTTTTAAGCATTTACTAGTTTGGATTGAATTTTATCATTGATCTTTGAATAATTTTATTGCCTCTCACACATATGCATGTAAATGCCCTCATGTCTAAAATCTAAGTGTTGGATTGGAGTTACAGTAACAATATTTTAATAATATTTTTTCTTATATAATATTTAGAGAAATAAGGCACAAGTAAAAATAACAAATAAAATTTATTCGATAATAAATACGAACAAGCTAAGTCCTTATATAAAAAAGATAAAAGATTTTGATTGACTGACCTATTGTAAAAATATAAGTTGTAAAAATATAAGTTATAAAAATATATGTTATAACTTATATTTTCATAATGAGATATCTTCAAGACATTTGTAAAGATATTGATTAGCTGATTTATTGTAAAAATATAGGCTATAAAAACATGTATATATAATTCATATTTATTTACTTAGTTCACTCTTTAAAAATAAAAATAAAATAAGACATCTTCAAGCTAAGTTCTTAAATAAGGAGCTAGTCGAATTGATGCATCATACATGTTGGATGCTCTTATCCAGATTATAAAAATAAAAATAAAATAAAATAACAAATAGTTAACCATAAATATCCTATTTAAACTAGGGTGTAGAGGTTTAAATATCAAACATAGAGGAAAGATAGATAAATTGGAGTCTATTTAAGATATTGGTGAAGATGCATATTATTTTGTTATCTGAATATAAGTTATAGTAATGATCTTATGCAATTTGTCTATATGTTTGTAATTAATAATGTATCTCTATATGTTTCATCTACTTGTGATATTAGATTGGATGCTATTTTCCATTTGAGAGTAATCCTTAATAACCTCTTTCAGCAGGGGTTGCTATATGAAAACTATGTGGAGATTATTAAATGGATATATGGCTTATATCTCTTGACTATTTGTTATGATTTCAGTATTTTTTTTGAAATAATTCTTAATAATTGACTTTGGTATGATTTATCTTCTTATAATGTATGTGTTGAACTGAGACTCTCTAGCCTCTATTTTTGTTATGACTAGTACCCTCTTGGCTACTAACAAGGCTAGAATGATATGTCATCGCTCTTATAAATTGAACAATACAACATTGATTTGGTGGAAACTTTATCAATCAAAATCTGATGGTATAATTCAGCTCAAACTTTCTTATCCTAGAATTGAAAATGTGGATGTCGATGCTTCATTACACACACTGAGCGTGCGATGATGAATGGTTGTAAGGATGTCTTTCTCCTTGTCCCTACAATGTTTAGCTTGTACTTATCACACATGGTACCATGTGCACTCTGATGGTATAATGTTCATGTATTTTACTTTACAATCTTAAGATTTTCTCGTTCTTAGGATATTGGTTTTGATACGATGCTGAGAAACAAGTCAAAGGAAAAATAAAAAATAAAAAGCACTCGATAATAAAAGTGAACAAGGCAACATGCTAAGCTTTTATACGAGGAGATAGTCAAATTGAAACATCTCACAAGTTGTGTGCTCCCATTCATGATACAAAAAATAAAAAATAAAATAACATACATTAAACAACAGATTATTTTATGAAACCTTGTTTTAACAATTTAACTTGAGTTTTGTAAGTTATATTGTTTGGTTTTTGATAAGCATGACTTTTATAGGTAGAATAATAATTTAATAATTAATATTTGAAATGTCATTGCAGAGTTTTTTAATCCTGCATTTTTCATCTAAATTGTCTGTTTTTTTTAATCCTGACTCGTTTGTCTATTTAGCCAGATGTCAGGATATGGTTAAGGGTTATAGTGGAGTTTTCAGGTTAGGGGAGGCTACATCAACTTTGGATACATAGTCGCCCGTGAGAGCCCTTTTGTATTTAAGCAAATCTTTGATTCTTTGTGCTTAAATGACACTCTTCAACACTGGATGCATATTGATATTATTTTGTCAAATACTTCTGGATTTTAAATAAAAATTGAAATGATAGGTTTTTGATATAGAAAATTATAAAATTAATTCATTACAAAATTAATACATATTATTTGAGTTTATGTTATGTCAGATATACTACGATATGACTATTTATTATAGATATGATATCAATTTTTTTTATTAGATAAGATATCAATTATCTTTGCAGCTTTCTCTATAGGTATGATACTTGTATTATAATGTAAATATAAAATATGCCAATGACATGGTAGTTGGATTGGTGAGATGAGGAATGCACAACCTTTGAGTTGTGGGTTTGATCCTCACAAGATACCCTCTACTATTGGGATGGGGCTGCTTGCTTTTTTCTGGGGTCTGGGTGATGACCTCACAATCCAATTGGGTTGGGGGTCCCACCTAGTAATAAAAAATGTAAATACAAAAATATTGAGTTTTTTGAATTTATTTTCTTTTTGGACGTCACGAAAAGTATTCTACTAAATTTTATAAATTTGTTAATTATTAATAATTTTTCTAATTAATAATATTTTATAATGTTATTTTTATTTGTAGACGTATGAATTTTATGTTAAGTAGGTTGGAAGAAAGTTTGCATAATATTGACTGTTTTAGGATTTTCTGAAAATCTAATTAAAAGATCGATGATCATAATTAGTTTGGTCATATCTTTCCTCTCAAAATCATTGTGGTACATGAAGATGGTCAATAAAGTTGAACTAGGTCTAACTTGAAAAGTTACATCACTAAGTTGAGTTTACTTCGGATCTAATGCACTGTATTTTTTTATGTATTGATCGGCATGCCTGTTTAGGTATTCGATCTCATATGCATTCCTTACATGTATATGATTTGAATAGCATAATGAAATATTGGTATATATAATGATTTGAATTTTTTGAATAGGATTCATGTATCATTTAGGCTTGATGGAGATTTCTCTAACTAGAAAACTTACTTTTTATATTGATTCAATATGATTTGAATTTATTGGTATATATAATGATTCCATGGGTGATTCTAACTACTAACTAATGGTCTAGGCAAAACTACAGGCAAAGGAGAAAGGATAATGGATTCACATTTTTTCTAGGCTCATTAAAAAATGAGTCATAATAAAATAAATATATATTTATTCTTATTAAAATCCTATCAATCTCTAATGAGAAATACTTGAATTCTATTTGGGTATCAGAGTATCCAAGAAAGACATTTGAAAGTCTTATTTATCAACTTATCTCATCTTAAAGATCGATCGAAATAAAATAAGTTTATTCATAAATTGTGACAGATAAACTAAATAATTTATTTTCAGGATATAAAATTTGAAAGGATATACATTGAAAAAGAATTAAAAAGGGCATACAATTGAAGTGATAGATTATAATTAAAATTATATCTTTCAAAAAAATATTTTTAAATACTTTATCTAGGCATGAATGATGTTAATTTTTTTTAATATTATTTTACTAGGATGTGCCACACAAAAAATATGATGTATAATCTATTTATTTATACAATAAGAGTTAAATTGGTTATATATATATATATATATTCATATATATTATTTCATCTATATTTATGAATATATTTTTTATAAATTAATTTTTTATTATTTTATAAAAGATTTGAAAAATATAAAAAATGTTATTTATTTCAAAATAAATATAATTATTTGTATCTCCAACTGTAATCAATAAATGTGATTAAATATCTAAATATATTTCTAGTCATATACATCCAAATTTATTTGATTGATTGTCTAGTAACGATAAATTTATTTGATTTTTATACAATATTTGAGAGGCATCTAAATTATTTTAGTCATATAGAAATCCTCATAGAGTTATCTATCATGATGCTTATATTCACTAGACATGATTCATGTCTAATAGAGATGTGACCACCACTCTGATGCTATCACTTTATGTGCATCACTATCAGGCATGCCTCTGATGCTACCATTGGGCACTCTCTACTGCCACAGTCGGGCACACCTCAACTAACACCATCGGGCATGCCTCTGCTACCACCATCGGGCATACCTCTGATGCCACCATCTAGCACGCCTCTGCTTCCACCATCGGGCACGCCTCTGCTGCCACCATCGGGCACGCCTCTGCTGCCACCATCGGGCACGCCTCTGCTGCCACCATCAGGCACGCCTCTGCTGCCACCATCGGGCACGCCTCTGCTGCCACCATCGGGCACGCCTCTGCTGCCACCATCGGGCACGCCTCTGCTGCCACCATCGGGCACGCCTCTGCTGCCACCATCGGGCACGCCTCTGCTGCCACCATCGGGCACGCCTCTGCTGCCACCATCGGGCACGCCTCTGCTGCCACCATCGGGCACGCCTCTGCTGCCACCATCGGGCACGCCTCTGCTGCCACCATCGGGCACGCCTCTGCTGCCACCATCGGGCACGCCTCTGCTGCCACCATCGGGCACGCCTCTGCTGCCACCATCGGGCACGCCTCTGCTGCCACCATCGGGCACGCCTCTGCTGCCACCATCGGGCACGCCTCTGCTGCCAACATCGGGCACGCCTCTGCTGCCACCATCGGGCACGCCTCTGCTGCCACCATCGTGCATGCCTCTGCTGCCACCATCGGGCACTCCTCTGCTGCCACCATCGGGCACGCCTTTGCTCCCAGCATCGAGCACATCTCTCTAACCACTACCGCTCATATCTGCTGCCACCACCAAGCTCCCCTCCATTCCCATCACCATGCATGCATGGTGCCACCGCCACCATGTGCACCACTACATCCGCCATACACTTATTAGAATGAATTTCATACATTTTTGCATGTATTTGATAGGTGTGATTAGTTAAGAATGAATGTCAATGATGAGCTTTAGAATGGATGAGATATTGTCTCTATAATTTACCTTTATTTTAAAAAAGTATTTGAGTCTCACAAGGTTATTTGTGTAAAAATGTGTTTGAAAGTACTTGAGTTTGATGATTCTTAACTCATCATTTTTCGTAATGAAAATATTATTCATGTAGATAATGAATAAAATTATCTTGTTATGACTCTTTTGAATGAATAAAAAATGTTAGTAACTAACATACACGTTTATCCCAAATTAGAGGTGTCAAATGGGTTGGGCTGTCTGGGCCTGTGGCTCGAAAATCACCGGGTTCGTTCCGGTTTAGGGACGGACAAAACCTTACTTTAAAAAAAAATTAGGATTTCGGCAGCTCATCACCATGCTGCCGCGCGTCTTTGCCCTTTAGGGCTCGGTGAGTCTCGCCTGTCCGGCGTCGGCTTGTATTGACCATGTTTGATGTATGGTCACGTGTACCATGCTCACGTGCCTAGCTCGGCATGACATGCCGGGGCACGACACTATAGCATGCCGTGCCAAGCTCGAGCATGCCAGGCCTGTTTTACACCTATATTCCAAATAAAGTTGTTACATATGAAAATCTAAAAAAAAATATCTTCAGTGGCTACTTCAGCCTATATAATATTTTTTGTAATTATCAAATTATGTTTGATTGTGATGCTCAAAATTTAGGTAATTTCTTAATATATAATTTTTTTTTTCAAAGTTATAAAAAAAAATTATTTTTTACATCTAACTGATATATTCTCTAACTTTGAAATATTCTAAGGAAAATAAAATATGTACAGATGTTGTCTTAGCTACTAGAGAATTTAAGTGTCATGGACACAAAATATTTGAATCAATAAATCTTGTTTTAAGATGCTAAATTTTCTCTTTTGGATATGTCTTTATAGTGAATACTCACATGTGGTAAACAACGCATTTTTTTTATATTACGGTACTAGCTCCCAAATTTTATTAGAATGAATGTCATACATCTCATCCATCATGACTTAGCGCCATTATTGACTGATAACAAGTGCTTTAGATTTTGTTGTTGCTACCCCTCAAAATCATTGAACCAACACTACTAGTGCTATTTGACTCTTTGTCAAAAATGGATTCAACTAAAATCATGCATGCATGAGAATTGTTGAGTGAATTTGATATCCAGCTTGTTCAAATTCTCAGGCTTTTTTTTTGCCATTGCCAGGCTTTCACAATGATCAATGGATGATCAATCTGAACGCATTTTTTTGTTTGCTTCGAATTTGTTCGTTACATTTTAGGTCGGAGGGGGAAAGATGTATGATAAAGCGAAAAAAAGTGCGGATGCTGATCTTTCTCCACAACAAATTTTAATTTTTCAATTTGATGTGGAGCGAAGCCTAGAGGATAGGTACTTTTTGTCTATTTGGAAGCATTCAAAAATAAAGACCATACCTAGTGGATGAGGTTTTCATTTATCATGAGTAATTATTATCTTGATAGTCTTATCACCAAAAATCAGTGGGACACTGTCCGATGAGTCTCAAACCTTTGGCTCATTGCTCTTTAATATAGGTACTACTCATCACCGCTCTAAAGCTTGACATTTGCGCACGTGGTAGTACAACTTATAACAAATAGCAAGCAATGTTTTATATGAACGTCATCATGGATATATGTACCCATATTTGGTTTTGGACTCGATTTGAGTGAAATAAGTGCAGGCAACTTATAATCAATCTTTGTGTGCTGATTTTGGCAAGGCACTAAGCAGGTCTGCACACTTATATGTTCATCTCTCTCTCTCCTCTCTCTTGTTGTTTGACATGGGCAATAAACTTGTCGAAAGTGACCAATTTATTTAGTTGGGGCGACTTGAATTCATGTATGGGTCAAGTTTTGAAATATTGCTTTGATACAACTAATGAAACATATAATTTATTCTTGAGTTCTTTCTTTGAATTTAATTTGAAAATTCCTCTCATATTGCCCAGTGGTAAAATATGATATATGATTTGAATGTTAAGAGGAATAAAATTGAAAAGCTAGTGGTAAAATTTCAGCCATGAAACTTCTATTGAGTTTGTGTTTTTTTTAATTGATATATATTTTTTTAGAAAAAATTATTGTTTGTTTGCCCAATGCTTCAATCTACGGGGGTTGGACATGGAACCCAAGGAAAGGAGATTCCTCCTCCACATGACTCGAGGCCCATTTCATAGACTTATCCGTAATCACTTGTCTTCGATGATGTGCAATGCTGTCAACTCAAACAGGAGAAGAGGCAGCTCTTTCTCGAATCAACCATAGAGCTAGGATTGGAAAGAGGGGGAATTAGGCTGCTGGTAGGTGGCAGGAGAGGCTAGGCTGACTCTTCTTTATTAGGGCCATTACACTTCGATTCTATATAATGGGTCTGGGGGTTTGTGAATTTCAACATATATTTGATGATGTTGTTATTGTAGTTATGCCTATTTGACTACTCTTCGCAGGGAGTACATAGGTAAGTACATTTTTTTGTAATCATTTAATCTTACGTTCGCTAATACTTGAGAGAGAGTGTGTAAAACTATGAAGTAGAATAATTGATATTAGTTGTCTTGTTAAGTAATCAATATTCCTTTTTTTTCTTATAGATTGAATAATGTGTGTAGTTATCATCTCTCACACCATCACATGTAAGGGAATATTTGACCACCGATGCATCGGATTTTTTAGAGCTTCAAGAAGAAATACCTAAAAATTATTTGTAGCTTAGCTATTGCACTTTGTTTGGCATTTGGTGGCAATAAACACCTCTTCCTGAGTGGAGGAATCTCTTGGAATATGCAAGTCAATATGAAGACCATATAGAGTTTTGTCTAGACTTAAGATTCACTTGCATTCTCTAGCGGGAGATACCATGATGTGTTGTTAGTACTATTGGGTAATTTTGCTTTCACGGTAGTGAGATTAAGATACAGAAATAACAGAAACATAGAAAACAAGCAATATATATATCCCAATCCAACAACCATCCACGACAAAATCAAAAATACGAGAAAAAAACACCAAAAATAACGTGGTTCGCTAGTTTCTCAGTATGACTAGCTACATCCACCAGAAAATATTTATGCATTACATATTAAATCAATAGAAATATCTTACAGTATGCAGAACACAGAACAGTCATGATAAATCGCACAGAGAGAAGAGAGAGAAAGAGATGATGAACAGTTCCACGGGTCCAAAAATAGTCACCCGAAAATAAAATTACAGAATATTTTATATAAAAAAAAATCTATCAGTTCATTTAACCAGGGCGGGTAGGATCATGGAACGGGTCAGGCTCTACTCCAAAAATTTCGGCCTGCTGACCGGATAGCGGTACTCCATTATTGTGCTACTGCTACATCTCCGGCCTTTTAATATTTCCTTTCATGCACTTACATGAAAATATTAAAATAGAAAAAAACATTTTGTTATACAAACAGATTATAAAAAAAAACAAATTACATATACATCAATCTCCACCTTAATTTGTTTTGCATATAGATAGAGAGACACTCTCTATAAATAGTTAGTCCAAAAAAGACTACATCTGATTTGATATGTTCAGTAAGTCAAGACAGTGTCTTAACTTATTCAGAGTAACATGTTTGGTAAATATGTCAGCTGGATTATCAGAAGTTGTAATCTTCTTTACTTGTGTCCTCTTCTTAGATCGAAGGAAATAATATCGCACGTCAATGTGTTTTGTTCTCTCATGGTGCACTTGGTCTTTTGCTAAACAGATAGCACTGAGGTTGTCACATAAAATTGTTGCAACCTCTTCATAAAGACCAAGGTCCTTGAGAAAACCTTTCAGCCATATCCCTTCCTTCGTAACTTCAGTCAGAGCCATATACTATATTTCAGTAGAAGATAAAGTAACAGATGATTGTAGTGTAGCTTTCCAGCTAACCACAGAACCACATACAGTGAAGAGATAACCAGTCATAGACCGTCTACTGTTAATATCTCCTGCATAGTCAGAATCAGAATATCCTGCTAGCAAGAGTTCAGATTAATTACCAAATATCAGACCAACATCAGAAGTCTCCTTGAGGTACCAAAGTATCCTCTTAACAGTTCTCCAGTGCTCTTGACCCGGGTTTATTATAAACCTACTCACTACACTTACTGCATGAGCAATATCAGGTTGAGTGCACACCATAAGATACATGAGACTCCCGATAATACTAGAATAAGGAACCTTAGACATTTGTTCCTTGTCAAATTCAGATTGAGGACAACATTTTAATGTCAGATGAAGGTTAGAAGCAAATGGTGTGGACAGAGGCTTACAAGAAGTCATTCCAAATCTATATAGAAGCTTATGAATATATTATTCCTGTGAAAGAAACAATTTTCTTTTAATTCTATCTCAGAATATTTCCATACCTAAAATTTTCTCTGCTCTTCCAAGATCTTTCATATCAAATTCAGAACTGAGGAGATCTTTCAGTTCCTGAATATCAGATTTATTTTTGGCAGCAATAAGCATATCATCTACATACAATAACAAGTAAATATATGACTCATCCTTGTGCCTTTTAAAATAAACACATCAGTCATGGTCACACCTACTGTATTCATGACTAGTCATGAAATAGTCAAATCTCTTGTACCACTGACGGGAAGACTGCTTAAGTCCATAAAGGGATTTTAGAAGCTTGCACACATGGATTTCCTTATTTGATACCTCAAAATCCTCAGGCTGGCACATGTAAATTTATTCCTCCAATTCTCCATGAAGAAATGCAGTTTTAACATCTAGTTGCTCAAGTTCAAGGTTCTGATGTGATACTAATGCTAGAAGCACCTTGATTGAGGTATGTCTTACTACAGGAGAAAATATCTCATTATAATCTACACTCTTTCTGACTGAACCCTCTTACTACTAAACGTGCCTTAAATTTTACACCACCAGCTATAGAGGCATCATTTTTCTTCTTGAAAATCCATTTGCAAGAAACTATCTTTCTCCCTTTTGGTTTAGGTACAATAAGCCAAGTACCATTCTTTTGAAGAGATTCAATCTCTTCATTCATGGCAACTAACTATGACTCAAATTCAGGACATCTAACAGCATTCATGAAGGAGGATGGTTCAGGAATATCAATCTCTTCGGCAACTTGTAGGGCAAACCCTACAAATTCATCAAAGCCGAATCTCAAAGGAGGATGTACATTCACCCTCATTTGTCTATCCCTTGCAATATAGTAGGGAATGGACTCTTCAGGTGCAGGTTCGGGATCAGGTTCAGTAATAGACTTAACATCATTTTCATGATTAGCTATTGTTTGTCTAGAGACAACATGCATCCTTCCTGGAGCTACAGATTCAGATTTTAGCTCCATCTTAAATTTAGCTTGAGGAATATCAGGTAACTGGATAGGACAAGGTACTTGTCTTAAGATGAAACTTTCATCAAAGGTGACACTCCTAGAGAGAATTACTCTCTTTTCAGATGGTGACCAAATACGGAATCCCTTGACTCCATCACCATATCCTACAAATACTCATTTTCTTGCACGTGGTTCAAGCTTACCATCATTTACATGATAGTAGGCAACACACCCGAACACTTTAAGATTAGAATAATCTACAAGTTTACCAGTCCACACCTCAAATGAGATTTTAAAATTAATTCCACTATGTGGCGATCTATTTATCAGATGACATGCTGTATTAACAGCTTCAGCCCAAAAACTTATTGCCTAAGCTTGATTGAGAGAGCATACATCTAGTTCTCTCAAGAAGAGTTTGGTTTATTCTTTCAGCAATGCCATTCTGCTGAGGAGTGTCCCTAATAATTTTGTGTCTCGCTATACCTTTGTCCTTACAGAATTTCTCAAATTTAGATGAACAAAATTCTAGATCATTATCTATTCGTAACATTTTTACCTTCATTTGTGTTTGATTTTCCACTAAGCTAACCCACTACTTAAACTTTATAAAAGTTTTGGATTTATGTTTCATCATGAATACTCAAGACATCCCAGAGTAATCATCAACTAAACATAAATAAAATCGAGAACTCCCAAGAAATATGACTCTAGAAGGGCCCCAATCGTCACTATGGATATAATCTAAAATACTATTTGTACAGTGTATGGCTTTAGCAAATTTAGTTCTATGTTTCTTACCAAAAGCACAATGATCACATAAATTTAATTTACTGACTCTATGACCAACAAGAAGATTAAGATATGAGAGAATTTTCATACCTTTCTCTCCCATATGTGCAAGCCGCATATGCCACAGTCTGGTAAGTTCAGATTTGTCTTCAGATGCTGGCTCTCTGGATGTGACAACAATAGCCCCTGTTACTGTGGAACATATTAGTGTGTATAACATTTCAGTCTTCTTCCCCTTCAGTACAATATCATCTCCTCGGTGAACATTCAGTGTTTCCTCTCTACCACTGAATGAATATTTCTGATCGTCCAGAACACCAAGAGAAATGAGATTCATTGTTATCATAGGGATATATCTCACATTTGAAAGTGAGACTATTCGACCATCCCAAGTTTTCAGTCTTACTGTGCCGATTCCAACCACCTTACATGGTTGGCTATTCCCTACCACAGCATGACCAGCTTCCTTCATGTCATATTTGCTGAACTACTCCCAGTGAGTGCTAATATGGAAGGAAGCACCAGAATCCTAGATCCAAGAATCTGATCTTGCGATCATTGTGGAGGTTACCAACACAAGGTCTTCTCCATCATCCAGAACATCAAAAGTCACAGCAACGGCAGGTGGGGGGTTAGGCTGACCTTGCTGTTCCACCCTTGCTCTCTTCTTCGGGCACTCAGTTTTCCAATGCCCTTCTTGTTTACAGTAGTGACAAATGTCACCCTTCTTTGACCTCTTCTGAAGCTTATTTCCCTTCTTCTTGAATGAAACAGGTTGTGGCCTCCTGTTTGTCACCACCAATCCAGTAGGATGTTGTTCAAATCTTTCAACCGCTACCTTCTGCCTCATCTCTCTAGAGTGTAGGGCAGCCCGAACATCCTCTAGTGTAATCTTCTCTTTTCCCACAATGAGAGATTCAACAAAATTTTCATAGGAAGGAGGAAGAGAAACTAAAAGTAGAAGTGCAGCATCCTCATCATCTACCTTAGCATCCACACGTTTAAGGTCCATGAGGATGCTGTTTAAGTCTTCCAGATGCTTCTTTAAAGAGGTTCCCTCTTACATCCTCAGTGTGAACAGCCTTCTCTTCAACAGAAGCTTGTTCGTCAATGATTTAGTCATGTACAGTGACTCAAGCTTGAGCCACAGTCCTACAACAGATTCCTCATCTGCTACCTCAGCTATGACTTCATCCGACAAGCTCAACAGAATGGTGGAGTGTGCTTTCTCTTCATGTCTCCAAGCCTCAGCCTTGGCTATTCCAAGAGCAGCAGCAATGTGTGGACCCAAGCCTTGAACCAGAGGACTCCAAATATCAAAGTTTTTTAAAATGTGCTCATATTTTAATCTGCCACATACTAAACCCATATCTGCCATTGAATTTCTCAATCATGGTGTTTAGGGTTCCAGCCATTTCAACAGAATATCGCATGTACAGAAAACTCACAAACCCTAATAGCACAATTTCTCGAAAAATTTTCCAAACCAAGCTCTGATACCAATTGTTGGGCAATTGCGCTTCCACGGTAGTGAGATTAAGATATAGAAATAATAAAAACACAGAAAACAAGCAATATATATATCCCAATCCTGCAACCATCCACGATAGAATCAAAAAACGAGAAACAAACACCAAAAATAACATGGTTTGCTAGTCGCTCAGTACGACTAGCTACATCCATCAGAAAATGTTTATGCGTTACAGATTAAATCAACAGAAATATCTTACAGTATGAAGCACACAGAACAGTCACGATAAATCACGCAGAGAGAAGAGTGAGAGACGATGAACAGTTCCACGGGTCCAAAAACAGCCACCCGAAAATAAAAGTACAGAATATTTTATATAAAAAAATTACTCTGTTCATTTAACCGAAACAGGTCGGATCATGGAACGGGTCAGGCTCTGCTCCAAAAATTTCATCCTACTGACCAGACAGCGGGACTTCCGTTATTGTGCTACTGCTGCATCCTTAGCCTTTTAATATTTCTTTTCTTGCACTTACATGAAAATATTAAAATAGAAAAAAATAATATTTTGTTATACAAACAGATTATTAAATAAAAACAAATTACATATATGGCAAGTACAAACCCACCCCATACTATCTGTTGACTTATATATGAGCCTTGGGGCCATGGAGTCTGAGCAGGTAAGACCTCATTCCCAACAATATGATAGAGTGAATTGAAGCCTTGGGGAGCGAGCGTACCCCGCCACATCTCTGGGTATCCAACTTGTGACCCCAACGTAAGAGCATCCGAATTCCGACCTCTTTTTCAACTGGACTACCACGTTGTATGTTAACAACTTTTCATATCATATATATATATATATATATATGATGACTATGCAATAATATAATGATCAACAAAGGGACATCAAGGGTGTTATGAATTAGGGATATATGCTTATCGAGGAACACCAAATGCCAATTAGTTTTGATAGATGTCTGACATTTCTTGGATATCTAAATGAGCCTATTGTCCATGAGAATGTTGTATAATATTGTTCATATATGAAGTTTTAATAGAGACCAATACAAATTAGTCAAAGGATCACTGGTGATTGAGACGGATAGAAAGAGACATTTTATGTATGTTATGTAAGCTAGAGTTCATTTGAATCAAGTTAGTACTTAGTAGAAAAAAGAAAGAAAGTACTGATTATGAGCATCACCAGCATGGACATGTGTGTGGATGATCAATTTTTCATAGGAAAATAGTCCACATATATTATCCTAATGTCATCTAACAGTGGATGTAAAACCCATTTGATTAGAAATGTGTGAAGAATCATCATTTTCTCTCTCACCTTCAAGGAGATCTTGAATAGTCGATCTAGTTACCTCATGTACTTATTATGAAATAAATAGGATTTTTAATAGTGCTCTTTATTCAACAAATATTTTTTTCTTTAGCTACTTCTTAGGATCAACAAGATTAAGGTCGAGCTTTTAGTTTGGAGTGAAAAAATGATTCCTTCATGGGAATGAGAATATCTCTATATAGTTTTCTAAAAAAAATCTAACTTTTTGAAAATACTTACTCGATAGAGGAATGAGAATTAGTTTTGGGTTCTACAAAGCGAGATGATTTTTTTTGACATGTATTCATTAAATTTAAATTATGGGTCAATATTGGTTTGCCCACCTAGGAGAAAGGAGGAGGTGGTTTAGTCTACTTGGGTTGGGAAAATTGATTTGATCAAACCAACTAGGTTAATCAAATCGTGTAAAATTAGATTGAATTTAATTTTAATTGAACAAATTTAATGTTTTATTTTATTTTATTTGTTGCTACATTTTATATGTGTGTAGGGATTAAAATGAAAGAGTAAAAACCAAATTGGTTTTTATTCCTTTTGTAGCAAATAAAAAAATGAGGAAAAACAAATAAATTAAAGAAGAGAGGATACTTGTTGATGATATGTTGAAAGAGAAATGAGAGAGTGACAATAATTGAAAAATGGAAAGAGAAATGAGAGAGTGACAATAATTGAAAAATGGAAAGACAAAAAATCCATATTTTACAAATAATATGGAAGGTGAAAGCAAAACATATGCATCATAAATTGCATAATAAAGAAGAAAGAAAAGAAGAACATTAAAAAGAGAGGTTCCTTCTTCCTACTCTCCTTATTTATATACACATAAATGAATAAAAACTTCATGCTTTTTCTTCTTTGTTATTATGGTTACATAGAGTTTTTTACTATGAGTGCTTAAGTGTAGAGTAGAAATTTTGTTATTACATTTGTTGTTTCATTAATGCATGATGTGTCCGAGTGTGTATCATCAAACAAATACATGGATGTGCTCAAAATATTGATTAGAATACATGGAGAATCACAAGAAAGGATTATGCTAGTTCATGAGAAAATTATGATGGAGAAATACATGAAAAGCTAGGTGTTTTTATTTATAGTTTTATATATTATGAACATTAAACCTAATTTTGGCAGTAGTGATACTTTTATTGAGTTTGTTTATTTTTTTAGAGGAATATATGTTTTAATTTTGGTAGAATTTGAATATATTAAGTGTCATGTGTAAATATACCTCAAAATTATGTTGATTGATCTATTCATAATTTTTTGTAGAATATATGTGTGTGTAATTTATATGTATACATGTGCATTTGCATGTTGTATTTAATTCCACTGTGTATTAAATAAAATTTTGAAAAATAAAAAGCCATTTAAAAAAGTTACTTATTAGAATCATACTTGAATAATCATGTTTTATAAGAAATCAAAGGTTCTGAAATCGAGTTATTGTATTCGGGTCTAGTTTTCCCTAACAAGTTCATATTATAAAACTTATCTTAGATAATATTTTTCTCATCTACTAGTTCACCCCTATGCCTAGTGAAGTCGTACTTATTTGCTCTAAGTCCATATTTTTGCATGAATTTCATATACCCTGACTCACATTCACACTAACTAGGATTTAGCATACTTTTAGCAAAAATCATGACCATCATGGATTCCTTTCTTATCTTTATCATTCACCTTCTTTATGAGTCAAGGCTAACTAATATTAGTCAAGTCTTTTCCTCTCGCCATATGAAGACTAATATAATTAAAAATATCTGTGGAAATAATTAAATAAATACCAAATAGTTGTAATTCTATATGTACATGTAAGGTAATCTCAACCCATTATCCTTGACTCACAAGACCCCTTAGGTTTTACATGTTAGGATTGACAAATGTGAAAAAGAGAAAATTGTGAAACATGTTGAAATTTGATAGCATCTAAAAATTGATTATTTATCAAGAAATTGTATAGTATAGTAAAGAGATGACTGCTTTTCATGAATGGTTATATAAGTTAATCACCATTGATAAATGATATATATAATAGGCATCTACCCAACCTTCATGTTGAACATGTTGTCTGAACAAGTAAATTCAAAGCATAGATTTATAATTTTCTATTTAATTCAACAAGCATTTGTTTATTGTTACTAGAATATATAGCTTTATTTGTTTTGTATTTTAAATTTCAAATTTATCTTGTAAACAATATATATATATATATATAGTTGAGGAATGAATAAAAGATAATGTTTTATCATTTTATTCACATGGTATAAAAGAGATAAAATTATTTTTTTCTCTTGTTTCCCCACCATCTCAGGTGACAATACCAACACTGCTATCCTACCATCATCATATCCATAATTATCCAATCTTATCAAACAAGACTCATATTCCATTCATCACTTAAATAGTCCAATTGTTTTTATTACACTTTTATTAACAGGAGGCAATCATGGATCATGGTGTCATGCATTTAGAATGACACTACATGCAAAAAGTAAGTTGGGTTTTGTTGATAGATCCTTGCCCATTTTGGGGAAATCAAAAAGAAATTTTCAAATGGAAACATTGTAATGATTTTGTGGAATTTGGATTTTTAATTCAATCTCGCTTAAGATTCATTCAAGTATCTTGTATGCTAAAACTACAACACAAATTTGGATTGATCTCAAGAATCATTTTTCCCAATCAAATGCTTCTAAAATTTATCAATAGACATTTAATTATTGCTCTCAGATAAAAATGTAAACATATTTCATGATATTTTTCTCAAGTTAAATCCTTATGGAAGAAACTCAATTTCATTCTCTTTATCCCATCATATATTTTGTCATGATAAAAATTATATTAATCAACAAAATCAATATTATGTCATTTATTTTCTTCAAGGATTTCATGATCCCTTTTTAGCTATGCACAATCAAATTCCCCTGATGGATTCATTCTCATCAATTCAACACATCTATGATTTATTATGCCAAGAAAAAACAATAAAAGATTAATATATGTACCACTCCATCAATTGATTATGCAGCACTCCATTTATCTGAACCACCTTTTAGGCTATATGGAAAGAGCTAACATCATTTCTGTGACCATTATAATAAGCATGGTCATACACTTGTCATACGCTACTAGATTCATGGTTTTCTAGATAAGCATGTGAAGAAATTAGGACCGCCTTCATCTACTCTCACCGCTCTCCTAGTCAATTAACACGTGAACAATACACCAAGATTCTTGTACTTCTATTCAAAGATGAATTTAATGAATCATAAGTTCATCTGGTAAGTATAATTCTTACATGTTTATTTCCTTCTTGGATTGTTGGTTTCGGTGCTTTTAATCATACGTGTATATTTTTTTCATTTTTTTCTTCATAGTCAATTATTTAAAAAGGTATTTTAGTTACTTGATGGCTCTCAGGTTCTTGTGACACACATAGGTACAATTCATTATTCATTATCACTCATTTTCAAAAATATTTTTCATATTTTATCTTTCAAATTCATTTGTTTCACTATTTTTCAATTAACAAAGTTAAGAAATTGTGATGTCTTTATTTTCATTTTCTTAATGCATATTTAAAGACTGAGCAAAGAAGATGACAATTGGTCAGGTAATGCTCACAATGGTCTTTTTTATTGAGACGTTGGTTTTATTTTTAATTCTGCATTTTCTTTCAATCATTATAATAAGTTTGACCTATGACATTCTCACCTTAGATATTTTTTTAGTTCTCATTTTCATTTTCTTGTTAAGACTTTTCCAAGTATTATTCCAAATAAAAACTTTGCTTGTGATATGTGCGACCATGTACTAAACAATCATAAATTTTTTTCCCAAAGCTCATATTATTCATCTCATTGTTTTGAATTAATTCATGTAACCATTTGGGCCATTTTTTTTTCTTCCCTTTCTAAAAATGGATCTCGTTTCTTTTTAACAATTGTTGATGATTATCCAATTTGTACTTGGATTTTATTAAAGAAACAAAAATCTAAAATATTCCACATGTTGGTTCATTTTTTAATCAAATAAATCGACAATTCAAGATAAATACTTCTCGAATCAATTATGGTAATGAGAACATCTTTCTCCCTTTACAAATTATTTGTTCAGACAAGGATACTAAATATATTTCTAAATAAATTCAAACAAGGTTTCATGAACATGAAATCATTCACCAACATAGTTGTGCCGTGACCCCCAACAAAATAGCATTGTTGAACGAATAAATGTAAGCATCAACATCTACTTGACATTATTAGAGTTATGATTTCAAGCAAACTTGTCTCTTTTATTTTGGGATGAATATATTCTCATTGATGCTTTTCTTTAACTACTTATATTCATAACTATAAATCACATCACCAAGTTTTATTAGGAACTATTCCTTTACACTCATCTCTTTGAATTTTTAGATATTTAAGCTTTGCTAAAAAATATAAAGATTTAATATAAATTTGATGAAAGAGCTAAACTTGGAATTGTTGTTGGTTATCCATATGATCAAAAGGAATGTCGTATGTATGATATCAAAACTCAACAAATTACATTTCTCGTGACATTATATTCTTTGAGTCAATTTTTTTTGTATCACGATCATCAATCTCTATTGTTTAACATTAATATTACTATCAGTCATGACGATGAAACTTTTGATTATATTCCACCAATTATGCCCGCTAGTATTTCTTCTAATGATTCTTCTAGTGACTCAATACAATTGATTTCTCATCGCCTAGTAGATCATTCTAATGATTCAGTAGAATCAATTCCAACTACTACTTGAATAGATAATACATTTAGTCATACATCTCCTAATTCTCCTTCTATATAACATAATTCTATTACAAATAAGCTTCATCCATCAGACCATCGGCCACTAGGTTACCTCAAGCATTATATATGTAATCACACTTCTCTTTCAATAGATTTTCCACTAGCCAAATAATTTTTCCTTTATTATCTTTTATCCATTTTTATCATTATTTTTTTAACAAATATCATTGAACATTTAAAACCAAAATCTTATGCTTAAGTCATGAAATCTATCGAATTATGTCAGACGTGATGCTGTGGAAAAAGAAATTCATTCTCTTGAACCAAATAACACTTGGCCTCTATTTTCTCTTCCTGAAGGAAAAGCACCCATTGGTTGTAAATTGATCTAAAAAATTAAATATTGCTCAGATGGTTCAATTGAGTGATATAAAGCTCATTTAGTTGTAAAATGTTATACTCAAATTGAAAGTAAAACTTATCATGAAACCTTCACGCCTTTACAAAATTAGTTACTACTCATATCCTTATTTTTATTATTGCCATTATAAATTAATCTCTAGATCAACTTGATGGCAACACTACATTTTTCCAAGAAGATCTCAATGAAGAAGTTTATAAGAAAATTTCTCTCGACTTCTCTTATAAAGGGGAGATTCATGTCTACAAATTAAGTAAATCTATTTATGGTCTAAAAAAAGTGTCTTGACATTGGCACTCTAAATTCTCCACCATGCTTATCCATCTTGGGTTTCAAAAATCCATTTTAGACAATAGCCTTTTTACATGTTCTAAAGGTTCAACATTAATCTTTGATCATGTATGTGTTGATGATATTATTATCAATGGAAATAATGATACTGTCATTTCTAAATTCAAAATATTTTTCTTGCTATATCTTTTCTCCATTAAGATCTTGGCACTCAACATTTTTTTAGATATTGAAGTGTCTTGATCTAATCAAGAAAGTTTTCTATGTCAATGAAAATATACCCTTGATATTTTATTTGGTTTAGGTATGATTGGTTCCAAACCATCTAATTTTTTTATTGAACTTCTTCATTTAAGACCAACAAATGGTACTCCTCTCACTGATCTAATAATTTATCATTGACTAGTGGTTTCCTTTTATATCTTACCATCACACAACCAAAAATTCAATAGCAGTTAACATGTACTCATTCTACTTATCTTGATGTTTCCAATATAGTTCTTCATTATCATAAAGATACTATCGGCAAAGGATTATTCCTTGCTGCAATGCTCACTTAATCTTATTAGATATGCTAATTTTGACTTGGATAGTTTTCCTACAATATGTTGCTCCATCACTAGTTGTTTCACCATGTTAGGTTCTAGTCATGTTTAATGGAAAACCAAGAAACACCTAATTATTTCTGTTTGTTCCACATAAGTAGAACATCATTTACTTGCTACACTTTCTTTTGAGTAGTCAATGTTAAAATATCTTCGTATAGATTTTTGTGTCACTCATTCACTATTCATTATAATCATTTATGATAGCTAAGCTATGATTCATACCATTGAAAATCTTGTTCTTTCATGAAAGGACCAAATATGTTGAGATTGATTGTTATTTTATTCAAGAAAAAATTCAACAATGTTTCCTTACTCCATCATACATGCGCCCTTGCGACCAATTAGAAGATATTTTTATTAAACCACTCGGAGGCAGCACTCATCTTTGACTACTTCGCAAGTTGGGTATTCTTGGCATTTTTATTCTCACTCCAACTTGAAGGGGCATTAAACAAATTTGAACAAGTCAAATCAAAGAATTGAATTAGAATTTTTTTTATTCAACAAGTATTTATTTGTTATTTCAAAGTTATCTTGTAAACAACATATACACAGTTGAGGAATGAATAAAATATCAATGCTATAATGTTTTATTCACACTTATTTTAGGTATTGTGCCCCAATTGGTAAGTAGAACTCCAACTTGCATCATTCTTAAAAAGTAAGTGTTTTTCGTATGTCTATGAAAGTCTAATCATTGTGCTATACCATATGATATGAAAAGAGGCATCAATAGTACAAAAAATATCTTTGCACAATAAAACCCTCCTAAAGGCATTTAGTTTCTACGTAGGGCATGAAGCACCAATTAAGAGTCTAATTGAGGACATCTAGCCCATGCTAAGATTATTTATCCCTATTTATGAACATTTAGCCCTCATCAATGATTTGTGATTCTCACAATATATTTTCATTAAAATAAGAGTAATTTCTTGTTGACACATTATTAAACAAGGTCTTCTATCAAATATTAGTAGCCAAGATCATGCTAGAAAATCCAGCATATCAATCATCATAAAATATGATATATGAGGATCAACAAAAGTGAGGAACAAGAAGTTTTTTTTGTTCTATTCCTTTCCTTTCCAATAATATTTACTTAAATTGTCATTTTCATAAAAAATTGAGTTGAGCATCTTATACAATGTATGACTAATCAATTTGGTTCATCACTTTCACTAGGGAATCCTCTATGCTTTATAGCTAAGAGGAGATCAAGAAGGTTGTGATTTGACTAATTTTTTATTTGGAGGCCTGAGATCCAAAACATCAAAGAGGTAACATAATCTAGCACCAAGTAAACATAAGATTCAAAGATTAAAAATTTGGAAGATCTTGATCTCAAAAATTACTTTTAAATATGTATGGCACAAAAATTTTTAAATATGATTGCTTATTTTTGAGACAAGAAATCGATAATTCAAAAAACTATTTGTTTTTAAATAATAGAGGATAAACACAATGATGAAACGATTTTAGAGCATGTTATTGATATATTTCTTGAGTATGATAATAGTAATCGTATAATATTTATCACTTTAAATAATATGACATCTAACAAGAGGATAAAAAGTTTGTATCTAAAAAATATTTTAAGCTCATATGTTGTAATTTGTTCATATATCAATGGTGTGCACATCATGTTAATAATGTAATAATGAAATAAAATGTGAAATTACTGAGGGAGCCACTCGGATATAGTATACACGCAATATTTTACATTCATTATTTGGGCAAATACATTATGAAGTAAAAATACATTGCATAGTAAAATTTAAAACCTTCAAAATTTGGACATAATGCAAATATTAGTTGTGACAACTTTTTAAATATAGAATAACATTGTATCATTACAAAATACCATTTTATATTTCAAAAATTCATATGATAATTACAAGAATATTGTGCCATCTAGTATATATTATAAAAATTTTATGCATAGAAAACTTATAAAATATTAGATTGAAAATAAAGCACTTATACAATATTATTTTAGAATTATTATAAATTTTAAGTAAAAATAGAAGCTCTTAAAAGTAATATTATTATTAGTGCATTTGATATTTAAGCTGGTGTAAAATATAGTTCACAATATAATTCATGTACAAAATTATTGTATTTATTTGTTCTATATATGAATAAATTAGAAATCTTAATTGATTTTCCAAAAATTATCAAAGTTTAAATTGATCAAAAAGAGTGACATATGGGGTTTAATAAAGAAATTTATTCTGATTTTGAAACATTATATAAAGAATTCAATATCTTAATTTTGGTGGAAATTACAACAACCTAAATTTTTAGTCATTTCACAAGTAACTAAATATATGCTGGTAGTTATTTTTAATACCACTTCATAAAGAAATTGCTTTAACTAAATGAAGAAGAATTCTAGAGCATTAAGATTTTCATTATAAGTGAGAATAAATGTTTTCGTGTATTGGAAATTGAATGTATGCCAATGAAATGTCACAACTAACCCTTAATGTTTTTATATATATATATATTTTTCATCATATAATAATTGAAATAACATAGATTTTGGGGCTAGCGATCTTTCAAATCTTGGATCATAAGGTCTTTGGTTTATCATATCTTAGACATTCTGATCTTGTTGATCTTGAATTTCTGGGTCTCACGTTTATTATAACTTGGCCCTCCTTTTCTTTTTCTTGCTATAAGATATGAAAGATCCCTTATACAAAAAGTAATCTAGTTAGGTCCTCTTTACTAATACCGACTTAGATGGAGTTAGAAAATTAAGAATGGTTTTGAAACTATTAATTAATTTATTTCTATTAAGTGAATGTTTAATTATTATTATTTTTATGGTGAGAATTCAATTTTTTTATTATTTTAATTTCTATTGAATGTCAAATGCACCAGGCATGTTATATTTAAATCTATTTCTCATAAATTAAAATTGGATTGTAATATATTAATTTTAAATTTTTATAATATTTAATTTTTGGAATTTAATTAAATAATAATTGTATAACACATGTTTATGTTAATTTGCTCTCCATTCCACTAATCTAATATTTAAATTTTTTATTTTAAAAATTCATTTTAAAATTATAATTTGCCTATGGACTCTTTATAGACATTGGACAACATTAATTTGTTGTTTATTTTACTTGAATATTGTGTCACCTTGGGGCATACTATTCATATTTGCATACTTATATATTATATTAATTTTGGGCAGAATATAATTAGTATATGTGTTGATGGTTATAATTTCAAAGTTATATATATATATATATATATATATATATATATATATATCAGATAGAAAATTTCTAAAACCTAAAAACTATTTGGTATATGCTATTTTGGTACTTTTTAAAATAGATAAAATTTTAAAATAGAAATTATAGAGCCAAATTAATTAACTTTGTCAGATGAAAAATTTTATTTCGAAACTATTTTTGATTTTTGGGTTTTGTCTCAATCAACCCCAACACATAACTATTTACATTATTAGATCTGCAAGAGTTTGGGGTAGACTAGTTTTTTATTTTGAGTTTAAGTGTGGTTTGGTTTATATTTAATGTGCATGGTTTTTAATGAACCATTGGGTGCTCTCATTAAATGAGTGGGTAATTAATATTAAATCAAAATTAATATATATATATATATATATATATATATATATATATATATATAAAATAGCTATTTACATTGTTTTTTTTAATGGAAGTGGTGATTATGTATTTGTTTAGAGAAAGAAAAAAAACAAGTCACACACACTCTAGATTCTCAGATGTGATCGTACCTAAGGAATGAAAGGGGGAACATCCTCCTTCCTTTTCAATTAAAATGGAGCCCATTTTATTCAAAATGGGTTGTCCATTTTCTGGTGGCATGCGCATGCTGCTCGGACACAAAATGAGAATGCCTTTCATTTTGTTGTCAGAGTTCATCTTCTATAGTTTTTCTTTAAAAAGGTGTGTAAAACATTCTGTAACAAACTTGAGGAGGGAAAAGAATATTTTAAGGGAAGTTTTTTCTTATAATCTTTTCTCTATATGAGGGGCATGATGAGGATGATGTGATGTTCATATAGAGTACTTGTGAAGTTTGTACGGAGAACATGTGGTTCCTGTAATATTTGTGTGTTGCTCACACGGTTGTTTGTGTGGTGTTTGTGCAGTGGAGATTGCCCATGGGTGCTCGGAAATTCATCAAATTTAAGGATGAGTACTAGATCCAAAAAATAAACCTCCAACTTTAATTCATCTATGTGTTTTTAATTATATTTTACACTTTGTTCTTGAACTTGTAGAAGTATGGACATTGGACACTTTTAATTTGTGTATTCTATTTTCATTAAGTATCTGACCTTTTTGGGATAAAATACTTGAGTCTTGAGCATATGTACAATTATATTCTATTTTCATTGGTGATTTATGATTGTAGAATTTAGGTTGTTTATATATATATATATATTCAAGCATATTTGAAACTACATATATTATGTGTGTGATGAAAATTGAAAATTTTAACTTTAAAGTAATTAACATCAAGCAAAATTTATTTTAAGATTTTTGGGTTTCCAAAATTTAAAATTTAATCTAGATTTTAATTTGGGAAAAATTGAAATTTATCATGTTTTAAATTAAAATTAAACTTGAATTTTAATTTAAAACAAACAAAATATATTTAAAATCCAAGAAAATAATTTTGGTTTGGTTGCATTTGGATTATTCAAAATATAACTTAAAAAATTTAAATCATAAGAAAATTATTTAACTTATTTGTTACACTGAGAAACAGTCTCAAAACCAATCTTGTTTTTGGGCTCCATCACGGGCAGCCTAACAATTAGTATCAGAGTGGGTTAAAAATTTTTTTCTTTTCCAAAAAAAAAATTTAATTGGATCTATTTGGAAAATAAATTATAAATATTTTAAGTGGTTGAATCATTTGAGAAAGTAAATTAGGGAAATGACTGGGTAATGGATTAGGTGGTCACATTATATGTCATTTGAATCTTAGCTGGATGGTGATGTCCATGCCCAGGGACTAATGTATTAATCAACATGGGCATTGATGGGAGCTCATTTATTTGACATTGATGTGTTTGTTTGGAGGCAAACACATGATGCCGCTTAAATTTCTATGTCCTAGATATTTGGATGAACCTATTATACGTGGGAATATTGGATAATTTAAGTCACGTGTGAATATTAATGGAATTATGGAAAGGGTTGCTTGCTAAATCGAAGGATAAAATGGTACACTCTTAAGTGTGCTACCCAACCCCAAGCAAAGATTAGCATAGATCGGTTAAGTGTTGGGCAAGAAATTACATGCACTAATTCTAAGTTATATGATTGATGAATACTAAAAAATGCAATGTGGAAGATTGAAAATGTAAGAATTACATCTACAAAAGGATGGAGAAGAACTTGTCAAATAAGTTGTACTTGTAGAAATAACTACATGATTAACAAATGCTAGAAAAACACAAATAACTTGTGAGAAAAAAGATAATGCAACACTTTTCTACATCTCTTACCTTGTTATCTTAAAATATGGTGACCACAATCTTATGGTGGTTGTATATTTTTTTGCTATCATTTGAGAAGAAAGATAAAGCATCAAATAGTGAGCCATTACCCTTGTCACCGAGAACAAGGGAAGGAATTAACATAAAGGACAAAAAACATCAACATCAAAAATCCATAGGAAGAAAAAGTCAAGAGGATGATAGTTAAATGCTTCCATTTTGGCAAAGTAGGTAACAAGAAGAAGATATAAACATCAAGACATCAATCACCAAAAGTGATAAAGAAATGATGGTTATTATTGATGAATCTCCAACTATTAGTAATCAAACAAGGAATTATTTATTGCTTATACAGTTGGAGACTATGGTATTGTGGAAATGGAAAACATTGTGAACTCCAAAAACAAAGACAAGAGATGTGGGTGTCCAAACCTGTCTTTGCACTAATTAATATTGACATATGTGAGGTATGTTCCAAATTTGTATCTGAATTTAATATATAGGATTTCCTAGGATATAGAAGGGTTTTAAAATATTGTTAGCAACAACAAGTGGAAGTAATGTGTTATTTATTGTTTAGATGCTTCCAAATCTCACCAATAGAGTAATGATCATTGTAAAAGGTCAACATTGGTGCATGTGGTACAAAACTCAAAGAAAATTCTGCATAAATAAGTTAAATATAGCACATGATTCTTCTGCCAATTTTTGGCACATGATTCTTCCCTTAGTTTGTGGCACATGATTCTTCACTCAGTTTGTGGCACATGATTCTTTACTCAGTTTGTGGCACATGATTCTTTACTCAATTTGTGTCACATGAAGATTGGCTGCCGGAGTAAAAATTAACTATAACTTATGATAAAGATTAACCTTGTTTGTTTGTATAGAATATATTGGTAGTGTATATTGTGTAGCAAATATTTTTGTATGATCAACAGAATATATATTTTTTATTGTTATGGAACTGGCAATGTCTAACATGGGGAAGTAATTAGTACACAAAAAAAAATAATTGTAGCACATACTGTGTAGGATATTTGTATGTCAACCATGGACAATATTTATCTTGTGTAACATATATTGATAGCAATGTGTGAAATTTCAAAGACTATTGTAGATGTTGTTAAGCACAACCTTTGAGCAATGTTTTGGATGTCTCATTTCATTGAATTTATTATTTACTTCGTTAAAAATTGCATTTCATACTTGCTCTTTTTCCATACATATCTTCTTTTCATTTTTTTATATTATTAATAAACTAATATTGTCTAGGATGAGGGAGTGATTAGCATATAAAAATATATTTTTGTATAATAATTTTTTATGATTTATTTTCTTTGAGTAATTTTTAGTGTATTTTGTGTGATACAACTCCTAAATTTACTTGAGAGAGCTTTGAAAATTACATGCTAACCAGATAAAGCAAGGAAAATTAAAGTTTAAACATTACATAAAGTATATATGAAAATATATATAATTCCACAAAGAATAGTAAGGACAATTAAAAGAACAAAGGTTGAAGCTTTGCAAAAGATACAATTCTTATTCTATGAATGTTTGTAAGGGAACTTGTCAAGTAGTGGTATCCTTTAGTGACTTATAGGGTTTGTGAATTTTTGAAAAGCAATACTACATATTATGGTATGGCATCTATATTTTAAGTTTTCACGTGCTTAGGATTTCCACTCAAGCATGTCGACTCAAGCTAACCAAAACCCAACTTGAGGTTTGGGTGGGCTTGCATATGAAAGCCATTAATTACTAAAGGTTTGGGTGGGCTATAGATATCCAAAAAAACTTACTGAACATGTTTCTAATGAAGATAAGATTGATGTGTTATGAAGAAAATAAAAAGATTCATTCACAATGAAAACTTCAATAAAAAAAATTATATTGAATAGAAGACTCCTCAAACATAATTACAAGGATTGAAATAGTATGTTGAATTATATTAGTTTTCTCAAGGAAATAAAGAAAATTTTGCTATTTATGAAAATGAATTTTGATGATTAATTACAAGCCTCATTGCTGCTTACCTACCTCTCTAATAGTTGAGAGACTTCACTAAATGAGTATAGTTGGTAATTACATCTCGAAATTGAATCCTAAGAATGAACATTGTTAAAGACAACTTGCTAAATGAAGAAGCTATGGGTAGAGGTGTCAAATGGGCTGTGTCGTACCTTGAACGTCATGGTACAAGAGTTGTGCTATGCCAGACATGAAATGACTTAATTTTGGCTGGCCCGACATGACTTGTCGACCCAATTCTGGCTGAATTTAGGCCGGGGCATGCAAGTTCGGGCCTAATTTTACACCACAGTGCATTAGCCTAGCCTTAGCAAAGCTAGGTACTATGAAGCTAGGACTTTGAGTTCGAGCCCGAGACTGACTTGCATAGTCACACTCGTGATTCGACTCACTGTCTCGGTCTCAGAATTGTGGATTAATTATTTAATTTTTTTTTTTTTGCAAATTTCATATTTTAAGCTAACATTAATAAGTTATGAGTGTGACATTACATTATATTATTTATTAAGTTCACATAAATCACAAAAAATATAAAAGAAATACATTAATAATCAATTATTCATTCATCATTCAATCCAAAAATAAATAAAATAACACAAAGTCACAACTCATAAATTATAACAACATAAAATAAATATTGGTCAATCAATCTCAATCATAATAATAATAATGCAGCAAGCTCAACTGCCTCAATGGCTAAACCTCAATGCCAACCCATGAGTATATTATTGATCATCATCACATAAGCATCTGATGGTATCATTAGTGGTGAGCTCAACCTTCTCAAAGTCTCACGAGTCATCATTTACCCATAACTCCTCCGCTCTTATTCCAGCATGATCTTGATCATGGATGCCCAACCTTAAATCTTTTCAATCCTTCATACATGGAAGTGCTTTAATGATAATTAGTCGTAATCTCAATCACATATCTAAAATCACATTGACTACACTAGAAAAAGTAGACTCTAATGCTATGCTTGACACCGGAGGAGTTAGTAGATCTCATGTATCTTAGATAGCATAAATAGGTGGAATAATATGATTTTCACAATTTTAAAATATCAGGATTCTTATTATCGGTATGTGGTAGGATTTAGCAGTAATTGATATCTAAGTAGCAAGATAGCTCGCTCCATTTGATGGTCCACCCAGTCATTTCCCTCTCACTAACTAAAAGGAGAAGTCATCGTCTCTAAATAAGGTATTCATATCAACACTCGGAGCCTGACTACTACTATCAACATACTTAGTATCATAGTATGCAAATAACTCAGTCAACTTCTCATGAATGAACCATTCAGGTTGGTGTTCATGGTTCATGCTCGAGGATATGTATGTCAAAATATTTTCTATCCTTTCTACCTAGTCCATGAAGGCAGCCATACAATAAAGAGATTGAATGATGGACTAGTACTTTAAGCACTTGATTTCTATCTCAAGAGCCATATTACTAAATGTCGGGTCATATCTAAACTTCATAAACATATTACTAATGTTGCATATACACTTGAGTGTAATACAAGTCGTAGGAGTATAAACTAATGAACACATGTTCATCATGTCGTAAAAAATCTTTATGAATTTCATAAATGAAATTCCTATCATCAATAATAAGTTTGTCACTCTTACTTTTGACCTGGTAGGATATCACATGTTCGTATCCAACACGACTCCATCATCAGGTATGTGTAAGCAACCTTCATCTTTACTTGTACTATGAGATTAATAATGTGACACATGCATCTAAAGTGAAAAATCTTTTTTAATGGTCCATCTCCAATTGTTCTAACAAACATGTTAATGATTACTCTATTATTAAATATATTATTGATTGTAAAACTATATATTTTATTTGAATATTATATTCTCTAAAGATTCTCATTATGCACTCTTATATGACCGGGCTATCATGAGGATAGAGAATCTCAAAAAATCATAATATCTTTTTATTTAGTATCCATTTAGAATCTATATAGTGGGTAGTGAGGCAAACATAAGATACATCATCATGACTAGTCTATATATTGGACATCATGGACATCACGCCACTATATTTTCTAAATTTGGTAGTTATTATTTGTTTTAATAATTTATAGTTTTTTAAAATGCTATTCTTACATGTGGACCTAGAAATCCTATGATATGCAGGTTGCAAATAGGTCTACATGATATTGACAACTCTTAAATCCTCCAAATATCTAATCAGAAAACTCATCGTGGTGATCAGTTTCAACATGCATTCCCTTTCTAATTCATTACAATATATGAAAGGGGTAAAGATAGAAGCTGAACTAGATCTAACCTTAAAGTCTCAACCACTCAATTGGGTTTGCCTAAGATCTAATGTACAATATTTTTTGATATATTATTTGGTATGCCTTTATAAGTGCCTAATCTCATATTCATTCCTACATGTTAATATTTTCTTATAATATTTGTATTGTACCGACTCTTTATTGACATCCATAATATTTTTATTTTGTATAATGTTAAAATGAGTCAAAACTATAGATTTTCTTCAAAATTTTTATTTTTTAAATGTTTAGGTCGAGACCATGTGAGAAAACAAGGTTTTGAGGGCCTCAAATCTTTTCGTAAGGTTTTCATTATCAATATAAAAATAATTTATATTTATATTAGTGGTAATCTATTATCGTCATTAAATTCAATATTTTTCATTTTAGATTTTTATTAGTTTATTAATTATATTCTAAATTTTATTATTTAAATTAAATAATATTTGATAAGAAATTATTAATAAAAATTAAAATTTAAAAAATAAATAAAATTTAAGAATTAATATCCATTTGGCTGTTTATGGAATACTGATTCTCAAAGCTGATGTCCGATATATTTAATATCCATAGTCTATAGTCCACCCTCGAATCCCAAAAGCTGAACGCCCAAATGAGAGATGACCGGGATAAAGAATAGACTTATAGAGCTAGAGTTAGAGATTAGAAAGAAAAGAGAGTGTATGAGGTGTGAGATTGAGAAGTGAGAGAAAGAATATATATATATACATATTATAAATATTAAATAAAAAACATTTTTTGAAAGTTTTTTTTTTATTTTTTATTAATTTTTTAGGGAAGAAAGATGACAACAATTAGATTTTCTCTCCTAGTCATTAGGGGTCCATCCAACGGCTAAACACATCTCGCTTAAATTTTTTTTTTGGGCTGTTGGGTTGGTTCAGCTCGACGGTTCTAGAAGAATCTAGAATCAGGTGATGCCGAGGGCCGAGGCATGAGTGCGAGCTCGATGGGTCATGCATCATGATAGCTCAGGCAGTCGAGCTTAGCCTAATCATACCACACCTGAAGCCCAGTCCAAGTTTTAGGGCACGATATTGGGTCGTGTTGTTAGACCGTGCCTTCGGGCCTGGCAGCCGAGTCATGCTTGGCCCAGGACAGGGCCCGACACCCCCTGGCACGGCACGACATGGCACGACACAAGTCATGCCTTGAGCCAGCATAGCATAGGCCCAAGTATGATTCAGTCGAGTCGTGCCTCATGTCGAGCCTGGGCTACCCAACCCACTTGACACCTCTAACTAGGGGACGTGGGAGAGCTAAATCCTTTAAATGGTATTTTTTTAAGAGAAGATGAATAACATCAAAGGCATGATATTTGTGAAAAAATAAAAGACATTGAAGAAGAAAAACTATAACGATTATAGAATTTTAATGAGAGCGCAAAGTGGAGGGAAAAAGTTGGGACTACCTCTATCACTAATAAAAGTAACAAAATGATACTTTACAATGATAGATATATTAGTCTTGTATTACAACTAAATAACTAGGTGATTTACCCTAGTGTCTCATTTCCGATTACTTCCAATCTTGATTTATTATTTACCAATCAAAATGGTATTTTTAGAAACATGAGGATGCAAAATAGTGATGCATCCAAGATCATGGATGGGTATTGGAGATATATTCTTGGAAATAGATGCTACACATATATTGACACTCAAGGGTGTTAGGCACATTTCAGATATTCGTCTTGACGTGATATTTATGGGTGTGCTAGATAGTGAGGGATTTATAAATATTTTTAGTGATAGCAAAGAAATCTAACCAAATGATTGCTTGTTGTGGCGATAAGAAACAAAATGAACACACTATATGTTATGGATAACATTATTTATAAGGATTTGATTAATGTAATTTTAAAAAGTTCATATATCAATCTATGACACAAGAGACTTGACAACAATAGTGTAAAAAGACAACAAAATCATTGCATCTAATTGGTATCTACCAGGGTTCAAGAAAAAATAATTGAAAATGTGTTCTATATCCAAGCTGGTACAAACCATAACATTCTTAATACTACCAGCTACTAAAGCCTAGAAAGTACAACTCTATTATAGTCAATCTGTACTCTATAATAGTCAATGATTAGCATATCATCAATATATAATAAAAAAATAAATTAGTTATAACATAACTAACAACTAACAATTGCATAGTGATGATAAGAAGTGTATTGGGGGCTAAGAGACTCCATGAACATAACTAACAACTACCTAGGAGCTTGCTTAAATCCATACAAGTTAATTTTTATTTTTGCATAAGTGATCTTCTTTTCCTTGTATAATGAATCTCTTTAATTGATTTATAGAGAGAATATTATGAAGATCACCATGAAAAAAATACTATTTTCATATCAAGTTGATTCATTTCCAAATCCAAGCTAGTTGCTAGACTCAAAACTACTCGAATGGAAGATACCATCACTATGGAAAAACATATCTTATCAAAATTGATTTTTTATCTAACCTCTTTATTACTAACCAAGCCTTGTGTGAGTGAATGAGTGAGTGAGCGAGTGAGTGTGTGTGTGTGTGTGTGTGCATCAACTCTGAGTTTTAGTTCACTGTACCATTTATTTTTTAGAATCCAATTCCCATTAAGTAAGGGAACTATATCATAGGCATCAAATTATGATGAGATTCTATCTCTACATAGCCTAAAGATGTTCATCTATTTATTCTCAATGAGGATGACTTCCTGAATCATCTTGAGCACTACTACTTCAATGCATAATGCATAATTAATGAATCTATTGGATACCTTATGGGGCATGGATGATCTTCTCAAATATAACTAAAATGTATCATCAATGAATCCTATATCTCACAATCATTTGAAAGTTGCTCAATTCATTCCTTTTGAACTATATGAACTATGAAAAAAATTGATATTAGATCAGTATAAATACAAATATTTAAGGGTTCACTCTTTTTCATACACGGATGACTATAATTAACTAATTAGTCTTCAATAAACATTGTATCTATACTCCCAACAAGCTGCTTTGCTTTTATATCTAATAGTGTATATTTGACCTCCTCATTTCCATTATCTATGAGATGTCTTTCTTAGTTTAAATTCAAGGCAGGAACATTTTACATGCTGATTAAATCACCAACCACATGTAAAACCTCTCTCTAAACTTCTTTGAAAAGATGGGCTTCAAAAACAAGGTACCAGGCTCTCTCCTTAATGGCTTAATTTTTCCTTTCAGTCATGTCATTTAATTGAGGTATCTTTTTTGGAATCTTTTCATGTATAATGTTATGAGATATATGGTAGTTTCTTGCAAACTAACCTCAATATTCTTTCCTAATTTTAAAAAGTAAAAAGATTAACTTTCTATTGGTTTTCCTCAAACACATGAAAGACATACATGATCTTTCCTTTTTTATGTAAATAACCATACCTTCCTAGAATGATCATCAAAAAATTTCATAAAGTAAATGAACCCATCAATTGCTCTACTCTACATAGAATATACATCATTTTGTAAAAGTTAAAGAATGTTCAATCACATCAAAGAGGAAACAAAGTGAAAAGGTACTCTATGACTTTTCTGAGTCATATAGTTTATATACTCATCAATAGAGGATCAATGGTTAATTGATAAGATATTCGTACTAGCTAGTAGTTTGAAGTCAATCTCACTCATACGATTAAGTTTTCTATACAAGAGATCATTGTCACTCTTTTAATAAATAATTATCTGATCTCATGGTACTCTTGTTTGGGCGGGGTGTAATATACTTTTTTTATTAATGAGACCTTGGTTAGTTTCCACCGGCCACTAGTTAAATGACTAATGTATCACACATCATCCAAAATACTTATTGACATCAAGTTCACATGAATGTTTGATATGTAACAAACATCTTTTAGCATTAGTTGATATATAATCTACATCTATAAACAAATATCACTCATGCGCAATGTCCATGATGTCTCATTATTTTTTTACTATTTCATAATTATTAGGTGTGTATATTATAAAAAATTTAATGTGGGATGATATGATATAAAACTCCATAGTAAAATATTAATCTCTTTTATGAGAAACTTGATTATTAAAATTATCATTGCTAACTAATATAAAATTACCTTCCAAGGTAATACTAGCCTCTCTCTCTCTCTCTCTCTCTGTCTCATGTCTATCTATAATCACATGTTATTATAGTTTTTTGTATCAAAAATAACAATCCTTTTAACATCTCTCATTTTGTTTTAACAGTGATAGTCAACTATTTTTTTATTTATTGGGTTTTTAAAGAATGTATCTTCCTTCATTATGTGTGTTGCTATAATTCTCCTAACATATCTCTCAAAAAGTTGACCTAGGTGTGTGGAAGTGATTTAAGTAGTAGGAAAATAAAGAATTCATCTACCAAAAGCATGTTCATAGATGCAAAGTAGTTCACCAACCATTAGGTGAGTTTAATGTGTGTCAAAATTTGATTTACATCTTTAAACGTTAAGTTAACTAGATATTAAATAATTAATACTTTATTTTTGAACATGTTCTTTTTAAATATAAACTTTAGTTTATTCCACAACTTATCTATCCTAATTTTATTGGTAATATGTTGATACATATCACTACTTATCTATTATCAAATGATGAAATATGGCAAAAAGTACATGTCTACACAATCTTCATTACTTTTTTTTTCCCAAATTGAATAATTATTACAAATTGAATGGTTATAACAATTTGAATAGTTAATTACATTAATCTTGTTGGTCCTCTTTGATATCAAAAATCTATTTTTTGACAAAATAATCCTGAATTCTACATTTTGAAATTGAATATTTAATTACATTTAATTTTATTATCACAAATTGGTCCTCTATGATATTAAAAGTCAAGGTCAATGACAAGTAAACCAAACAAAAAAAATTAGCCTAAATCATGTCCATGTCGATATCACTGAATGACCTCTTCAACAAAGGTTCTTATATGAAATGTTGATATTGGTAACTAATTTTGATACCACTTGTTTGTGATATCAGTATCAGAAACCAAAATTTAATATTAGTTGCTTGATATTAGTAATCTTGCTCTCATATTAGGTGTTGGGTAAGTTAGTTAGGATAGTGGTTATTTCAAAACTACAAAACTATTGGGAATTAAAATTATTTATTTGGCACGACATAAACATTTAAATCAAAACTCAAATAAAATTAAAATTTTCCTTTTGAAAATGTCAACTTTTCAATAAAATAAAATCTAGTCTAGAATATATTTTATTAAACAATAGAATCAATTATTCCATTCCACAATTGAAGAAAAAAAAATTCAGAATCAATTATAATATTTGAAGTCAAATTTATAATATGCCTATATGAACAACATATATTAAATACTTTTTCAAATCTGCTAAAAATCCGTAAAGCATAAAACACCAAAAATTACATATTGAGGTGGGATAAATTTTTTGGACGGTAAAATCCTAGAAATCATAAAATTTAAAAATAATTATGGAAATAAAAAATTTTAGGAAGAATGTTTTGGATATTATTCCACATCATCCTTTACTTTAAAAGTTCAATTTGTTGGCCTCATGGTAATGAAGCAACAACTTTCATGAATTTCTTGTTTACACATTTTGTAAAAATATGTAGATGAGAAATTAAATACCATGAAATTGAATAAACATTCCTAGATATACTTTTGAACAACACAAGAGAGGAGCCTTTGTGCTCTTCCTTTTTTGTTGAACCACTCAAGCAGGAGGCATAAACCCATGACATGGCACAATCCATTTAAAAAACATTTTATATTTTTATCTTTTACAACAAAAAAATGGCTTATAGAAGAACATTTTATCTTCTATATAAAAAATGGCTCATAGAAGAACCTTCTATATAGGTTTTGACTTTTACAACAAAAAAAACATTTTATCTTTGTTAAACCATGTGTGGAGGTGTCAACTAGGCCAGCACAACCTATGACATGGCACGGTTCAACCATGATTAGCATGACATGGCACAATTCATATTCGTGTCTAGACATGCCACAATTCATATTCGTGCCTGGACATGCCACAGATTAGACTATGCCAAGCAAAACATTTTGTCATAGAAGGTGCAATATGGCACAAGACAGCACAACTGCCCAAGTAGGCTAAGTTCAGCTAGCTGGCCAAACTGGCTATCTTGACCTTGACCCAGGCTAGCTTGGACTAACCCAAGCTAGCATGGACTGAACACAAGCCAGCTTGCATTGAACCTAAGCTAACCTAGACTAAACCCAGCATAGCCTGAAACAAATTGGGTTAGCTTGGATACGCCTGGCCCAACTTGGCATGATCTGACATGACCCAACACGACTTGCCCAAAAGTCATGTCAATGGCCATGTTGGGCTACACCTTTTTAGAACTATACCCTCACAACATGACTAATGATAAATACTATTTCATGCTCGGCATGACATGACCTATGAAAAATACCATGTCTTGTCGGGTATGACATGATGGCTTAGACGAGCCTAAAAAATGAATAAAGGCAGTACAATGTGTGATATAGGAGGGCACCAAAGCCTTCTGTGAGTTTTCTTTTTTTGCTTCTTGAACAAAAAAAAACATTCTCTTGTTTCATCCTCATTTTATTTAACTCATAAAAAAACCCCATTGTGGTTTCATTTTGTTTTGTATTTAGCCACAAGTTGGTGGGGGTACTACCTCATCCAAGAGATTTAAGAAAATATGAATTTCCTTGATTTATTATATTTTTTTTCAAACTTTATAGTAAATTGTCATATTTCTTTTGGTATTTTAAATTAAAATCAAGTAAAACATAAATGCATATCAAATAAACATGGTCTACCCAACTCGATCATACCAGCACAAAGAAGATACATGCTTTTTGAAAAAGAATATAGATTATACTATATCTCTCTAATATTTTTTTCCATTCCCTTTCAACTTTACAAAATCTATTTTCTAAATTCCTTTTTTGCCCCCTTCACTTCCACAACATTTTTTCTCTATTCTTTTTAATTGCTTTTATCATGAGCATATCATTAGTTTTCAAGAAATATTCAATATGAATATTTGGATTTGAACCCGACAATATAATTTTTTATAAAAAAAGGAATGGAATATAATTACGGTTGGTAATTAAATGATTGAACAAATATATAATTAAAACATCTAATCAAGCAAAATTATATTAGTTATATAATTTCCAATTTTCTAGTGAAGAGAGAGAGAAAGGTTAAAATTTAAAAAACATAGGTTCTACGATTCTGATTTTAAATATTTTTTTTTTGTTTAAAAATAAAAATATTTCATCTAATTGCAAACTTTTATTGAAACTCATCAAAATTTTCAAGATCAAGAAATTCCTAAGTCTGACATGATTGACATGTTTAAGGGAGAATTGTGTTGTGGTACACTACCCAGAAAATATTTGAAAAAAGATAACTAAAATTTTAATATATAAAAAAAGTGCACCAAACTCTTAAATAATTGAATTTTGGTGCACTTATTTGTTATAATACCAAAATCCCATCACATCTCTCTAGTCGCCACACTCTTGTCACCCCTCACCCCTTTCTCATTTCCACTCTCCTATCGCCCATCTCCATTTGCTTTTGACCTCTCTCCGCTTTCCTCACTGGAGCTCTATGAGCTTCATCATGGGGCTCGCTGGGGTTCCTCGTAGGAGCTCATGGAGCTCAATCAAGCTCTAGGGAGCTAGTAGAGATTCATTAGAAGGGCTCCTCTGTGGAGTTCATGGAACTTCATCGAGCTCCATCGAGCGTCACGATGGAGCTCCAATGTGGTGAGAGGAAATAGGCATAAGGGGAAAGGGCGAGGGGCAAGGGTGAGGGGCGAGTGGTGAGGGGCGAGGGGCAAAGGGCGACGGGCGAGGGTGAGGGGCAAGGGAGAGGGGCAAGGGCAAGGTAAGAGGGTTTAAGAAAGAATGGTCAGGGGCGAGTAGAGAGGGGCGATGAAAGAGGGGCAACATGAGAGGGAGAGAGGGCAAGGACGAGGGAAGAGGGGCGATATGAGAGGGGTGTGATATTTTGTTATTATAACAATTTAGTGCATAAAACATTAATTATTTAAAAATTTGGTGCATTTTTTAAAATTTAAAATTTTAGTTTTAATTTTTCAAATAATTTTTTGGGCGTGAACAGATCAAGCAATCATTATTTTTATTTAAATTCAATTGATAAACAATCTACCAATTTTTTGTGATAAAAAAATCACATTGGATTCGTTGGTGAGACTAGTTTGACCATGAATTGATCTCAACATTGGTTCAACTCAATCAAATAATCATTTATACTTTAGTGATTGAATTGATTTTACATCGACGGAATTGTTCAATTCTGCCAGAACCATACAATTGACAAAATTATTTTGAACCCTTAAAATGATGTTGTAGTGAAGATGTATTTTAATCCTCCTAAAAATCTACACTCCCTACTACTAACTCACCACCACTCCTTTTTTTTGTATGCATCTCATCTTCCTTCCCCCACTCTCTCCTCTCTAGTGTTGAGTGTATAAATGTGGGCAGACCAATTTATTCTTTATTTGTTAGTCTGGTCTAATGTCAATTAAAAATTTATAAATATTTTTTACATATTTTTAATTAGTTTTTGGTGTTGTTTGTTTTTGTATTTTTTGCAGGTTTGCTAGAGGTTCAAGAAAAACTTTGATTAGGAAACTACTTAACACTTCTTGGTGTTGGAGTCACTTGAAAAAAAAAAACATATGATGAATGTTAAACCAAAAAAAGATTAGAAAAAGTGGACAAGAATTATGGTTTTTTTTTTTCGGTGAGAAAAAATGGTTTTCTTTTTTCAATGGTTTTTGTGATAATCCAAAACATTGACAGACACAAACGCTCAGTTTTCTCTCAAACATGCTATATGTTGAATTCAAAAATATGATACTTTTTCTAACATTGTCAATTTTTTTGTTTTCTTAATATATTTATATACAAATGAATTAACATTTTTGCATTATACTCTATTTCTAATCTCCAACAAAATAATTTCATATTCAAAATGTCCTCAATTATATGTAATGGCCTATAAAACCTAATTAATCATGTCAGATTGATGATTTTGTTCATGTCTGTATATTTTCATCTACTCCATTGAAAATACTTACTATTGACTCCTTTTCAAAGAGTTAAAGTACTCATGACTATAAATGTACCACAATGCAATATTTTTATCATCATCATGGGAAAAATACATGAAGGAGATAGGATATATTTAAGAAAAGTACTATGATGGCCTAGAAAGATGACATCAAAATAGTGATATTCACATTTCATAAAAGGGGATTGGATATCCAAAAGAATATCAAATTATAATTAATAAACATATTTGATGACCAAAACTACTTCCCCCAAACACAATGTTTCAACGTGTTGAGCAATCTCTTATATATATATATATATATATATAATCATTAAGTATAATAACACACTTAAGCATCACGATGTTAAAAATATTTCCAAAATCCTCTAGTAATTATAAATTAGAAAAATATATTACCATTTTAATTATAATATTCTTGTATGAAATTATGCATATTATATATAAAAAAACATTTTGAATTCTATAATTAAATAAATTAATATGTGTAAAAAAAATTAAATGTAGAAATTTTTTACATATCATCACATAGTTTGAATGATTGCCTCTAATAACTTTAATTATGATTTTATTGCTACTTGATCCACCCTATGATCAAGCAACAATAATTTTTTTTGTTCATTATTTATCACTGATAAGACATCAATAGAGCGCATTATTATCCTTTTGTTTGAATACTTTATAAAAAAAAATTACTATATATAATATCTCCAACTAGTCCATCCATCAACCTAAAGAAATATTTATTTTTTTCATTCAACTAAATGGTCATTACTCAAATATATAAATATAATTATTTCTTATTTTTATCTCCTCATTCTAACCTTGAGTAGATTAAGGCCATTCATATTCACCTCATATTGCTCAATATTCTCAAACATAAATTAAAACTAGAACATATAATATCATTAAATGGAATTGCAATACTATATATTCACCTACTAATTAACATGTACGCTCAATCACTCATATTTTTACATGAATCATGTACAATTATATTTTAAATCTTCTCTTCACAATCACTTCTAGATCATACATGATAAAAAGATTTATAGGGTATTTGTTAAACCTCACTTTATATATTGTATCATATTAATACTCTCTCATTGACTACTAACTACATTAGATTTTCAATTGAACCCGATTCGCTATAAGTTTCCTTTGAATATTTCATCATGATAGCCAATGTGAGAGAAATTTCAAAAATTAATTTCATGTCTAATTCTCTCATCTAAGTGTTAGATCTTTAATAGTAACGTTTTCATAGAAAATGTACAATATTAAATTGTAGTGATTTGAGCTCAGAAATTAAATATATTTCTACCCATAATCTCTTATTGCCTTGTTAAAAAACAATCTATCTATACAAATAATTTAAAATCTTAACTACTAACTACTAGAATCCAAAATTTTATTTTTGGAAAAAATAGAATAAATTTATATAACCTTTTCTCCATAAGATTAGCTTTGCTCATATTTTCTTGTAAATTCTTAAAATGTCACAAAGATGAAGATGATGACAAAAATTGATACAAAAAATGTGATTTAAAATAATTGAATTAATTTATATTGTATAAGCACAAACGTTTTATTTTTAAAATGTTATTTAAATAAGACATGGCAATTTTTTTACATTAAAATGTGTGTTTAACATTATAACATGCAAAATGTGAGGCATGCCTCTGTCCCAAGAGAACCTAAATAAAGGCACCTCATCATCATGGGGTGGATGAGGCATGATAGTGCACCTGCAAGGCAAGTCTTTAACAGCTATGGAAGAAGAATATTTATTTATATCAAAGCTGAGAGAAATACTATAATCTACTTCTAGAAAAATTTAGAAAAACAAAAAAAAAATGAAGCATCTTTGAAAGCTAGTCGAATGATATATCAATGAAAAAATTTCTTCAATTCTAAAACAAAATCAAAAAAATCTTCTTAAGTATCACAATAGTAGGGCAATGTTTATCTTCAATTTGTTTTTCATCTCAACCAACAAAATAATGGGTTAGTTCTCATGCTTAAATTCAAGTTGAATTAAGTCCCACTAAATCTTAGTAGAAACAACTTACTTTAATATGATAAATCACCTCATTGTGGATCAATAATATCATGTCATCCAAACAAAACATCAATTATCATCTCCTTCAGTGGCATCAATTATCATCATGCTCAAAAACATCAATTATCATCATGCTCAAAAACATCAATTATCATCTACTTCAATGACAAAATTTCTCAAATAGTCTATCAAAAAAATTAGGATACACTCTATCAAGGAAAAATCTATACACATCAAAGTATTCCTTGATAGGAATGCCAAATTTTTCAAGAATTTTTTTGAGATTGATCACATGATGATGAAGAAGCTAATTGGTGAGTAGTTGAAAAGGTGAGTTAGATTATATAAGAAACTTAAAATAATGAGTTGAACATCATGTGGTGACGCAAAGAAGAAAACACAATGTGTACTTCATTGATTGATGAAAAGTGATAAGTACAATAGAATGAACCTTTGATTAGTAGTAAATTACTCATAAATTTCAGATTTTTCAAGATTTTTCTATTATAAGATCATTTGATAATTATAAGTGATACTAACAATTCTTACTTGAAACCTAGGAAAACCACAATCTAGTTAGCAAAGGAGCATCGAGTAAGGCCGAGTATATGAGTGTTCCAGTTAGGCTACCCAACCAAGCTTAGTAGCACACAATGACCTAGTCCTTCCCCATTGTAGTAAGGTTTGTTGTGTGATTACCGTCCTAATTGCAACGATTCAATGTGCAACATTGCTAGAATTTTCCATAGCAATTACTACACCCCAAAACTACCCAAAGGATAGTTGGTAGTGTGGGTTGACTATACCTTATTATTATTCGAGCTAAGTAATGGATGATCGAGCCATGTCTGCTCACCTAGTTTAAAACTACAATTGGCCAATCTTAATCATGTTGGCCCTCCCAGTTTATCTTGTTCATAATAATTTGGAAATTGCAAGAACAAATTTTAGGATAAGATTGAAAACTAAGCAATTTGGGTAATTATATGACTCATTATTCTTGATGTTAGTAACCCAAGAATCCCAATTAGGGTCGACTTGCTAGAATCTTCAAATATAATTTCTTCTTCTTATCTTTCTTCATTTTAATTTAGAAATAATTGCAAAATCTTCAAATTATTGGTAGTTGTTGACATGCTTCCATAAAAAGGTAAGAATGTCAGATTTGTCATGACTCATGAGTAGCATGTTAAAAATATTTTTTTCCCAAGTTCTAAATTTTTGGAAAAAGAAAAAACATAATTGTGTATAATAGAAACTGATATATGCTAAGTTAAGAGAATGAGGAGCTAAGTAAAAAAGAAAAAGAAAAAAAAAGTAATTGGCATACTCATTATTCTATTTCAAAAGGTTTGTAAATTCATTGATACAAAACAACCTACACATAAATTAATTACATTGTCAAATACATAAACCTAAATACATGATATTAATAAAAATTTCCCAAACCAAACAAGCAACTAAATATATAAATTAAGCTTTAATATAGTTATCTTAAGCAAATTAATCAAACTCATAACTAAGTCGATTAATATCAATTAATTTTTATATTTATGAATAAAATAAACTCAAGTTTTATTTGGTTAATTGCTCACAATAATTCAAACATAATGATGTTTTCGATATTGTAACATGATTAGAATCTTTCATTTTTTTTACTTTAGATTGGGTAATTTAGTTGCAGTTTAGTGATAGAAATTTTAATATCTAATTATTTGAGTATAATTTATTCTATTGTTTACTTATAATGTGTTATTTTTTTGAACAACAAGTGTTTGAGTTATCTTATGTGTTCATCAACTAAATGACAAAATGACATAAATTTGTGATAAATGAATAGGTTATAACATGTAGCACTAATGTTGCTTCACCAAGAATCAAAGATTTAATATATCCTATCAATTGAAGTTACCTTCAAATCTTAAGGTCACACAATCTTTCACATGAGTCTATTAAAACCATTTCAAGAAGATTTAGATAATTCTACTCAAAATAAATTTTATCAAGGACCCATTAGAACAAAACCTCATATAAGAAATATATTAAAAATATTTTGACATATCACATTGTCAAACAAAAAAACTTCATGCCAAAATAAGAATACTTTAAAAAATAAAAAAGGCAATTCATTAACAAAGTAACTTGGGAATCAACTGAGTCATTATGATAATTTCAAGAAGTGAAATAAACTTTATAATGAGGATACAAAGAGGGCATCAACAAATTATATGAGAGAGTATTGTCATGGTCTGACTATTTTTATTGACCATGACCTAAATAAAGACATGATTGGCCTCTCATTTACGAAGATCTTGAAAGATTCTAGAACATCACATAGTATCAAAGACAAACCTAAGAATATTATGAGACTCAAACCCAAGAGAAAGTTATAGAATAATCAAGAATTTCTTCTTGTTTCCTAAGATATAAGATCATGATATTAAGCATAATTTTGTCTATTAATGTAGTGAGCTCTCTCTCTATATAAAGCAACCATTCTCATTTGTATTTCTTCAAAAATTTCATTTTCTCTCTAAAATTTTTGTCTTGTATAATTTGTGAGGGTGATTCTTTTGTGTGGGACAATAATAGACTGACTTAGGCACACAATTGAACATAATTTATAGCCAAAGATAAACTAATGATCACACTAAAATTGGCATCCTATCACAATTGTGCGAGTCATCACCTTGTAGAAAGATTCAAACATGATTTTAAAGCAATAACCATTGCTCTTCGTGTTATTTTGAAGACCTTCTCATCCTTCATGACAATCACAACATATGTATCACCCTCAAAATTAAATTGAAGGTTTCATTATATAGCTTCACTTTCATCTTCCCACAATCAACTATCTTTACCATCAAGCTATTTCTCATAGTTAAATCATTTCCATCGAATAACTCATTCTGATTAAATCAGACACGATAAGGAGTCATGTGATATGACATACCATTATTAATAAATAAAGTGTCTTTATTATCATTAGTGACACAAGCCTCAATAAAATGTATATCATCACTAGTGAATGACTCCTCGTCTGATGAGATAATACTTGCCAGAGTCGTGCCTCTAAATTTTTCTATCACGATATGATATATTTTTTGATATTCTTTCAAGTCCTCAGCAAAACCACATTTCCACCACCTTAAATTTAACTTATTAAACTCTTCATAAACAATTCTTCTCACATACAATGCATCCTTTAAGTAATTTCATATACTCTTCTTGTATCCTCTAACAATAAAACTATAACTACTATCTCATATAAAAATTTTCTCATGCCACTATTAATGGCGATAATCAAATTATAATAAAAATTAAATTATAAACATAAAAAAGTGATAGCTTTATCATTATAATTAATCTCACAACTAACAAATGATAGATAATTGATCAATATTTAAAATTCTTGTAGATGTGGACTAAAATGTCCACCTCTTTCAAGTGTTAATTACATAACTTCTTTCCAAAGGAAAACTTATTTACCAAAGGCTTGCTTTGGTAAAACATATCTACATTCTTTCACAAATTCTTAGTGAACTTCTCACCATAAACTGTGATGACAGAAGAAACAAATGTTTTTCTTTCTTATTGAATAAATAAAACACATCATAGGTCTTACCTATCTTTAGAGTTTAGGAAGGAAAAAAAAAGTAATATAAATAATAACATAATAATATATAAGAAAGGTAGAAAATAAATCAAAGGATATTCAAGAATATCCTATGATTCTTAATATTCCCCCTCAAGCTAGAGCATATAGATTATGTGCACCAAGCTTATTACAAATGAACTAAATCATTGGACCTCAAAGAGATTCAGTGAAAATGTCTGCTAGTTTGTCACTTGAGATGACTAAATTAGCAGTCATGATCAAAAGATAATCTTCTCTCGAATGAAGTAATAGCCCACTTCAATATGTTTGATACCTTTATGAAATACTGGGTTGAAAGTAATGTGTAGAGCTATTTGATTATCACACAAGCATCATTTGTCCATCATTTGCAAATCTTTGCTCATGAAAAAAATATCTGAACCATATAAGTTCACAAGTTGCCAAAGTCATATCATGATACTCAACTTTAGCACTAGACCTAGCCACTACAACATGTTTTTTTACTTTTCAAAGATATAAAGTTACCTCCAAAAAATAATAATTTTTTGAAGTGGAGCATTTTTCAATAGGCGAGCTTGGCCAATATGCATCACAATATCCAATAATTTGGGTGTGACCTTTGTTTTCATATAACACTTCTTGTCATGGTGTTCCTTTGATAAATTGGAGAATATATATCATAATATCCTAGTGACTATTACATGGGGACTACAAGAAATGACTAACTACACTCATAGATAAGTAGTTTAGTCTTATCAATAGTCATCGATATCTCCCTGAATCTCTTAGAGGTATCCCCTATACAAGTACAAGCCCACATGAGAGAGGGTCTCATGGACAATGTGAGAAATAAAAATAGAAATAGTGAATATAAAAATAGAATATGATAGAGATATATGATGATAAGATGAGAATTATGAGATGAAAGAGTACATTTCTAAATGATGATTGGAGAATTAATGGGAGACAACAAGATTGGTGATGGAAAGGAGGATGTTACATGGGATGAGTCATCAGGAGGCCTGTCGATGATAAATGGATGATGAGTATAAGCCTATAAAGAATGAGGTGGAGTAGTTAGAGACTTAGAAGATAAAGACAAAAGGAAAAGGATGAGAGTCATATATAAGGCATTATTGTATCCGGACAATAAAGTATCTCAAGAGGGTATCCGGATGATAGTCAATGGGATAAGAACAATAGCAAGTATCGATGTGATATCATCGATACAATATTTTGAAGATAAGGACAAGTAGAATTGAAAGAAAATTCAATTCTACTTCAATTGCATCTTTCTATTTTGGCCAATCATCTCTTTATCTACATTCTTCGATAAAATTTAGCTCAAGGACCTTATTATCATTAATAATGTTGAGTGCCATATCATAGGAAAATATTTCATCGATATCGATTTTATTCTAATTCCACCTTTAGCCTGTTGTGACATAGTTTATCGAGATCTCTTGATTGTCACAAGTTTTAGGTACCTAAATTTCTTCTGGAATTATAATAGGAGACTCTTCTAGAGCCATCAATTCCTCAACTTGATATTTTGATCATTTTCTTTTCTAAATATTTTTACCTCTGGAACCAATTAGTTGACCATGTTTCACTGATACTTTTTGTTAATTATCAATAGATTATCCTATAGAGACATCAATTATAACTGGAGCATTAACAGCTGGTATGTAAGATGTAGTTACCCTCTTCGGATTAGTAAATGCATCTGACAAATAATTTGCTAAATTTTGCAAATAAATAATCTTTTAAACTTCTAGTTCACAATTATTTGTGTGAGGATCAAGATGAGACAACGATAATTAATTCCAGCTAATAGCTTTTTCTAACTATTTATTTTCTTTCTTTGAAGTTGGAAAATCTATTTAATCAAAAATGACAATCAACAAAACGAGCCATAAATAAATCTCCTGCTAACTTTTAAAATAATTATTCAGTAGTATAATGAGTGATCGAATTAAAATTTAAATATCTAATAAAGTTATTGTTAAATAACTTATAAATCTTCAGCTAATACCTTTTATGAGAAACAAGATATATAACAAGAAAATTATAAAATAACACATAATAAAAATAACTTTTATTATTCAGTAGTATGATAACTTTCATAATAGTAGACCCAAGTACATAAATATAAACGGAAAATATTTTATTGTTGAAGATTTTTATCACCAAATAAGTTTTCAATATTCACTTTTGGTGAATAAAGAAATCAGCAACATCTAGATGAGTTGCATCATAAAGGTCGTGATCAACACTCTCATCCTTAGAAGCAAAATTTGTCTCTACCACTTTTTTATCTTTCTTTTTCATCGATTCTTTGTAGAGATCAACAAAATGAAAAGTACGTGACCAATGGACTTTCATGCCACAATGATAGCATAAATTTGTCACTATTTTGCTAGTTTTACCACTTTTGTTGTCCTTTTTAATATTTTCTCCCATTTGATATTTTGACACATTCTTGGATTGCCGATCATAATAATAACTATTGTGACCATGTCCTCATCCATGTCCATGACCCCGACTATGACCACGACCACGACCATGAACATGGCCTCGACTTTGTCCACTATAAGGGTGATATGTTACCACATTCACTTTAGGAAATGGAGACGAACCAATTGGACAAGCCTCATGATTTTTCATCTAAAGCTCATTCTTTTGTTCGGCCACAAGAAGATATGAAATCAATTTAAAATATTTTCTAAAGACTCTTTCCTGATGTTGTTGTTGTAGGAACACATTGGATGCATAAAAAGTGGAGAATATTTTCTCCAACATATTCTCATTAGTAATTTTTTTCTCCATATAACTGTAATTGAGAATTGATTCTAAATTTTGCTGAGTTATACTCACTCACAGATTTAAAATCTTGCAGTCTAAATGCATCCAGTCATAGCGAGTTTTTAGGAGAATTACTATTCTCTGATGTTCATACATATCCTTCAAACTATTCCACAGAACAAGTGGATCCATTATGGTGAGATATTCAGTTTTCAATCCTTCATGAAGGTGACTACGAAAAAAATCATTGCTTTGACTTTTTCTTGAATGAATATTGTATTTTTTTCCTTAATTGTATCTCCAAGATTATTTGCATCTAGATAAATTTCAGCATCTAGTGTCCATGACAAGAAATTATTTTCCGTGATATCAAGAGCCATAAATTCTACTTTCACAAGATAAAACATTAAAATACTCAATATACCTTCAATATATATCTTGAAAATCTAACAAAGCTTTGTGCTGCTAACGTATTATGAAATAGAAGGACAAGAGAGCATGAGATATAGGAAAAACAAGGGAGAGATTTTTTATTCCTTCAAGTATGTACCGACTCATACAAAGGCTCCCTATTTATAGGGTTTAATACATGAATACATTAATGTGTATATAAATATGTCAATAAATATATATATCAATACAAAAATAAATATACCAATGAATACATATTAATCCATGCCAATTAATATACATTAATCTATGAATAATAAGAGTCACAAGAATATCAATAGTCAAGATATTAATGGAGAATTTATGGACATCCATAATAATATTCATAATAGATTGGATTATTTTGTAATGCTTTCGAACTAATCTATGTTCACCAAAAACAATATAAAGAGACCTTGTCTAGGGAAATAAATGAGATAAAAGATCATATATGATGAGATAAATTTTGCCTTTAAATATCAAAATTTTAAAAAGTTTGCATTATAAATATTTGTCATCATCAAATACAAAGTGATAGGCACATGGTTATGAGCTAAACATGTTATTGATAGGCGTGCATGAGTTTGGTTGACCAAATTTGATTTATTCTATGCTTTTGCTTGATTTATTTTAATTTAAATAACAATACACAATTGTTATTTTACATATTCAATCTTTATTTTATTCATTTATTGTTATTTGTTATTTTTAGTTTTTGTGTTTTTTTTTGCAGTCAAGGTGCACGATGAACCAAAAAAAAATTGATGGTTTCTCACGTTAAGTGAAGCCTAAAGAATGATTATAAAAAAATGAAAGAAACAAAATGGATTTTTTAAAAAGAGAAGTTTTGTTTGTCAGAAGGAGAAGAATCATTTCTCCAAAAAAGAAAAAAAAGGTATAAAATTTAGAGCGTAGCATACATTTTGATACGATAAGTTTAGATATTTATATGTGTGAATAAGTCTTTAGCATATATTTTAATATGTTATATTTTGGTATGTTACACACACACACACACACACACACACATATATATATATATATATATGTGTGTGTGTGTGTGTGTGTGTGTGTGTGTGTGTGTGTGTGTGTGTGTGTGTGTGTGTGTGTGTGTGTGTGTGTGTGAATATTTGATTTGTATATGTGGCCATAATTGAACATTTAGATTTTGTTTTATAAAATGTTGGATTAAATTATAAGATTGTTTGAGTTTATATGAAATGTACTCAATTTTATATTAAAATATTATATAAATCTGTGGTTGTAATTATTTTAAAATAATTCAATAAATTTTAGAATTAAAATCAAATTGATTTTAATAAAATCAAATTGATTTTAATAAAATCAAATTCACGGCATAATTTTTTTTTATTAAACATGAGTAAGAGTGCTTCCATCAGATTGCTTACTATATAAGAAAAACAAATCAGGGGTATAAACTATTTTTGGGCAGATTATGTAAGATATTGTTTCTAACCCTATTGATTTTTGGTTCTCCCTTCCTTCCTTCCTTCCTCTTTCTCTCTCACTTTTTTTTTCTATTTCTCTTTCTCCTCCACACATTGATTTTATATTGCAATTTAGGAAATTTTTTATTTGTATTTAAATTACAATATATGTGCAGTATTGTGATTTATTCTTTGTGCAATGTGTGTGTGAATTATATATAATATATAATCACAATTTATTTTCAGTATGTGGTTTGTGATTGCTATTGTTTTTTGTGTGTGTGTAGGAATGTATGTTGTACATAATTGGAGCTTGGACAAACTAAAAAATAGAAAGCTACAGACAGAATCTTTTCTTCGGTCTAGAAATAGCCATATTATCACATTGTTGATTTCATCCCTTAAATTTGGTGAACTAATCCTATCACCTAAAGAATAATATGAAAAGAGACAAAGTATTCACCCCAAGATTCTAGGTTTATGTATTTGTACTTTTTGGTTGTAAAAAATTTTTTTGGTCCAAACCATAATTTTTTGTCGTATTGTACTTCATGGATTTTTAGTATGTGTGAATAAGCCTTTAGCATTTATTGTTCAATTTAGCATTATTATTACTTGAACTTTATTTGTTATATTTTCAGACTTTTTATATTGAGGTATTCTTAATGTGGGTTGTTATTATTTGCTTTCGTAGTTTAATCAAGTATTATTCTCGATACTTTGTGGTTTTGAATAAACAATGGTTCAAACATCCTTCCCTAACAACTGGTATCATAACGAGGTTTCTATTCTACTTTAAAAGTGATATCCAAATTTCTATTAAGGAGGATGTTCATCATAATATTGTGATGGTATTCATTTATTTGTTATCATTATAATATTCAATTATTCTGGAATCAATATGGTGATTTCAAACATATATGTGATATTCTTAAGCAGTCAAAAAAGGGTAAGAACTAAAAAATCGGCTTCGTTGCCATCAAAAGAAGAGGACTCCCTATTTTTTTGGAATTCTTTCTGCCCGGAATGTCCTTGGGTGGTCTCTTCACTGGGTTGATTACTTGTGTGGTCAATATTATTCTTTATTATTATGGAGGATCATTATATAATAATAAAGCTAATTATGGCTAATTATTTTATTTGGAAAAAGAGAATGCATGATTACCTTGTAGTTAAATAGTTGTATGACCTAGTGGGGAAGAAAGAGAAACTTAAAAAGTTGAGTAAAGAAGAATGAGAAGTTTTACGTTTTAAGGTTGCCTTAATAATTTAGAAATTGATAAGTAGTTATACTTATCAACATACTATTAAAGAAATGAGGGCAAACAATCTATTGAAAAAGCTAGTGTCTATGTTTGAAATGCCTTTGAAAAGGGATTCCATTCTTAGAAAGGACTGCAATAATAGTGCACAAGAGGAGAGAGACTTGAGGGAGGGATATTTAATTAGTCTGATAATACATGAAAAACTTGGTATGTATTTAATGGATGTAGTTATGACTTATTTTTATGGACCACTTGACAATGATATTTATATGAAAATCTTAGAAGGATTAAAATTACCTGTAACACATAATTCGAGTCCTCTAGAACTTTACTCAATAAAATTATGTAGATTTCTATACGGGTAGAAATAATTTGGACGCATGTGGTATAATCGTCTTAGTGGATATTTATTGTGAAAATGGTATAAAAATGATCCCCTTTACCCATGTGTATTTATTAAGAGATATGGATCCAAGTTCATTATAATTTTAGTTTGTATTGATGACTTGGATATTATTTGAACTAAGAATAAGCTTTCGAAAGTAGTAGACAACTTAAAGAAATAATTTGAGATGAAAAATCTTGGAAAAACAAAACTTTACCTTGGTTTGCAAATTGAACACTTAGAGATTGGAATTTTTATTCATCAATTAGCTTATATATCAAAAGTGTTGAAATGATTCTATATGGATAATGCCCATCCATTGAGCACTCTAATGGTTGTAGAGTCATTAAATGTGAATAAAGATCTTTTCCGACCTCGGATGGATGATGAAGAGCTTCTTGGTCCTGAAGTACCATATTTTTAGTGCTATTGGAGTACTAATATATCTTACAAGTCATACATGACTTGATATATTATTTTCTATAAATTTGTTAGCAAGATATAGTTCTTGTTCAACAAGAAGATATTGGAATGAAGTTAAACATATAGTAAGGTATCTTCGAGGTATGATGGATATGAGCCTATATTATCTCAATGTACCCAAATTAGAATTAATTAGTGATGCATATGTGGGATATATGTTTGACCTTTATAATGCTCGATCACAAATGGGCTATTTGTTCACATGTGGTGATACAACAATTTCATGGTGTTCTACGAAACAATTGAATACCACTACATCTTCTAATCATGCGGAGATCTTAGCAATTCATGAAGTAAGCCAGAAATATTTTTAATTTAAAATTTGATATATCTCATATTCGAAGGTCATGTTGTTTGTCTTTTAGCAAGGAGGTCCTGATGACCTTGTATGAAGATAATGCTGTATGCATTGTTCAATTAAAAAATGAGTACATTAAAGTGGATAGAACAAAATATATATCACCAAATTTTTTTTTCACTCATGAGACAAAAGAAGGGTTATATTGATGTTCAATCAATTCGTTCAACTAATAATCTAGTAAATTTATTCACCAAGGCTCTACCTACTACAACATTTAAAAGGCTAGTTCATAGCATTGAAATGTATAGGCTTAGAGATTTAAAGTGATGTTTTATGCTATACCCTTTTTTTTATTCACCATGATTTTGTCCCACTTGGTTTTCCTGGTAAGGTTTTTAATGAGGTAGTATCATGGACATCCAAGGGAAAATATTATGAACAATATTATGGATGCCCATAAATTCTCCATTGATTTCTTGATTATCAATATTCTTTTGAATCTTATTATTCATAGATTAATGTATATTAATTGGCATGGATTAATATGTATTCATTGGTATATTTATTTGTGTATTGATTTATATATTCATTGATGTATTTATATACATATTAATGTATTCATGTATTAAACCTTATAAATAGTGAGCATTTGTTTGAATCATTACATACTTGAAGGAATAAGAAATATCTCCCATGTTTCTTCTATATCTCTCACTCTCTTGTCCTTCAATTTCATAATACAAGCAATATTGTTGAAAATGGTTATGACGGTTCAACAATAATGGACTTGTGAAAAAAACAATTTTCAAAAATTATTGGTTAACTAAAAAAATACCAAACAGAATCTAACAAATAAATTGTTAATCCAAATAGAGTTTAATACTAGGAAAAAAAGAGAGCATGAATACTAAGTAATTTAGCATCTTAACTTTTTAAATTGCTATAAAAACATGGGTAATTAATGTTGGAGATTTTGATTAATTTTTTTAGTTTTTTATTTTTTGAGAAATTATCAAATATGCAGCAAAAATAAATTTGGGAGAAAATACACACATATATAAACACAAACTATTTATATATACTATAAAATTATGGAGAGGTCAATCAATATAAATTTGTGGTAATTTTTATTTTCTCAAAAACAAAAATGTACGCTACGCTCAAATTCAAATTATACTAAAAACATATTTTCTAATTCGGAAAAATTTATTTTTCTATTTTCCCAAAATTTAAAATTTCTTTTATGCTAGAAATTTAATTTACAAAAATGTTGAAAATTAATTTTTTTTTGATTTTTTCTAAAAACTTAATTTTCTATTATGTCCAAAATATATTTTTCCAATCTAAAAACATTTCAATTATGTTCAAAAAATATTTTCAAAAATTATCTAAAAAAGTTTACCACCCCCCAAATACATATCTTGGCCCCGAAAATTTTGCAAAATATGCATATCGATAGAAAAAAATACAATGCTCGATTTAAATAATCAAAATATACAATCCAATTATATACTTAATGTTTAAATGTTCATAAACAATATAATGTAATAAAAACATATGAAATCTTGATAATATTCTAGTAAAAATCTATCTCTAAACTAGTAAAATCATTTTTGGTAGTCCATGCATTCTAGCAAATAAATAATGAGCGCTCATAAATATTATTGTGCTCCACACTACACACCATGTTGCTCATTTATAATACCAAAGTTATGTGAATAGTCAAAGGAGGAAGAGAGAGAGAGAGAGAGAGTCAGACATAGCACGATATGATTCTCATATCGTGCCATGCATGACACATGAACCATCTGGCCAACCTAGTATGGCATGAGACCTAGCTGGCCAGCCCACCATGACATGGTGGCATGTTTAAGTACATGGTCGTGCTAGATCGTGCCAAACTGTTCCTGTCAGAACTCATTATGTGAAAACACAAGTGGGAGGTCAATTATAGTCGGCCACGTAAGCAAAATCTGGTTACGTGGCAGCATTTTTTAAATAACCTGTCATGTTTGGCAATCACCCGACAAAGCTCCACTCATGACTTATAGCTAGTCTAGGGTCCTCAGGCTGGTGGACCATGCCACCAGGCTAGGTACATAAGTCATGCCTAGCTAGCAATAGGCACTGCTCATGCCAACTCAGCATGGCACAATTGTGCCATGGGGGACACAGTCCAGGGCCAGGCATAGTGCTGGACCATGCTATGTCAGGCAAGGCACAACCAAATTGTGTCATGCCACCAACTATACCCTGGCTGCCCGACCTAGTTGAACACCTCTAACCCTACTTAATTCTATAACTTGTCTAATCAATAGTGATCCTCTTGCATGCATCGTATTATTTAGATTGATTCTATAAAATATTAACCCATGTGGGCTTCAATGCATATTTAAAACAAATAAAAATTACATAAAAAACTTTGGTAAAATTATGCACATGTATATAATATACATATGTATATGTATATAATATATATGTATATATAAAATATTCATATATACTATATGTTTAGATGTATATACATAATATATAGTATAACTATATATACGCACACATATATACATAAGTATATGTAATTATGTATATTATATATATGTACAAACATATGTATATATATCATATATATGTTACTAATATATGCATTAATAGATGTATATACTATATACATAAACTATATAATACATGTGTATCTATGTACTATATATAATATACATATACATATACATGTAATGTATATGTATAGGTATATACAACTATATATGTATATACTATATATATGTACTATATATATTTATATGTATACATATTGTTTATACATATATACTATATACATACCATATACATATATACCACACACACACACACACACACACACACACACACACACATATTGAATATAAGTATATATATACATATTGTATAAATGTATATATATACAATACATACATATATTGTATATATTCATATATACTTATAATATATATACAATATATACTCTACATACCTATTTATGTATATAGTATATATATTGTATATAAGTATGTAATATTTTTTTATTTTATTTTTTTCAAAAAGTACTTTTTTTTTTATTTTTTCTAATGTGGGTAAGAATATTTTTGGATTTTTATTTTTTAGGATGTTAGAACATAAATACTTCTTGTTATTGGGTATTGTTTTTAAAATATGAAAAATTGGGAACTTTTTTTTTGGGAGACTTGTATTTTAGTGCATCAAACACAATAATATTTATGTTTTATTGTACCGAACTTTTCATTAATTAAAAAAATAGCATGAAATTCTAAAATAATTAAGTTTTGTTGCACTAAAATTCATTAACCCAATTTTACCATACGATATTTGAAAAAATAAAGTAAAATATGATTTAATCAATTAATAAAATATTATTAGAAAATGAGGAATCAATTAATGTTGTATAAGGAGGCAAAGTGGGATTTAAACCCATATCCTTAATTCATTTACTAAAACCAATCAAACCACTTAGTCACAGGTTAATTATTAGATGAGAAGCGAATCGAAATACTTATATATAAATATAAAATAATTGGAAACACATATATAAATATACATAAATATATATAAATATATAAACATATATATAAATTGGCAAACACACACATATTTAATTATACATAACTATATAAATACACACACACACACACACATGTTGTGTGTGTGTGTGTCTATGTGTGTGTTTATATGTATATATATATATACACACATAAATAAAAATATAAATAAATAAATATAAATAAATAAATATAAATATAAATATAAATACACGCACACACGCACACACACATAATATTTATATGTGTGTGTGTGTGTGTGTGTGTGTGTATATATATGTATGTATGTATGTATGTATGTATATGTTTATATAGGTGTATGTGCATGTGTGTGTGTGTTTGTCAATTTATATTCATGTTTTTATATCTACATATATGTTTATATAACTACATATATTTATGTATACTTATATATGTATTTCCATTTATTTTGTATTTATATATAAGTATTTCAATTTGTTTTTGTTTTGATAATAAACCTACCACCTAGTGGTTTGTTTGGTTTTGGCAAGTTGAGGATATGAGTTTTAATTCCATGTTGCCCTTGCTACAACATTAAAAATGATAGGCTAACAAATAATTATATCAATTTTTTTTTCCAAATTTCAAAGGGTAAAATAAGATTAAAGAATTATAGTGTACCAAAACTTAATTATTTTAGAATTTGCTATACTTTTTTTTAATTGTAAAAAGTTTGGTGTACCAAACACAAATATTTTATGTTTGGTGTACCAAAAGATAAATCTTCCTTGATACTTTTGGGATCAATAATTCACATACTAATTCTTGTTACATTTAAAAAAGAGCACCATCTTTTAAAATTATTCTTTGTTGAGTTTATTTAGCTGATTTTAGTATGCTTAAAGTAGAAGACTTTCTCCACAAGTTTATGGATCATAGTATGCTCATTTCCAGATAGTGCTTATGACTTATCCCTACATTTCTAGTTAACTCTGCAAAATTGTAGTTATATACACATTTTAAATAACTATTTATATACACAGTTATGTGAGTGTGTTTGGAAAGTGCTTTAGATATAAGTCCTATTAGTATATAAATGCATGGATGACTATGCATAATTATTCATAAAAACAAAAATCTGAATCGATGCTTATCCCTACCATAAAAAAAAACACGTAACCACATAACATGCTTATCTTAAAATCCAAACTATTGCTTATCTCTGTGTAAAATAGAACATTATTTCTAATCTAATGTTTGTCCATGCATAAAACTAATATAAACCCCTATAATGGTTATATCCTCACTGCATAGTAGAACCAACCAACTTGCCTAAGCAAAACCATATGCTTGTTTCAATACATACATACATACATACATACATACATACATATATATATATATAACAACTACATAATTATATCTAATGCTTCTAGTTTATCCATGCATTTATAGACAACTCTGCAAAGCTATAGTTGTATTGTATATACATTTTGAATAATTATGCATGTGTGTATGTGTGTGTGTGTATAAATATTAACACAAAACATGTTTAGCACATAATCCAAACCAATACTTATGACTACTTAAAATAGAAGATTATTTCAGTAGTAATGATTGTCCCTACATAAAATAAATATACATCATTATTTTAGGAGTTATATCCTAACAAGACAACACATTGAACTAGCTTGACCCTACAAAGCCATATATATCCATACACATATAACAATTTCTATAACCTCAATTCCGTAACTATTTTGTAGCCCATACAGATAGAACAATTTTTACTACCTTTTGTAAAATTTGGAGCTAGAAATAGGGGTGAGTATTGGTCAATTTGGTTCGGTTTGGTTTATAAATAAACAAAAACAAAGTAAATATTAATCGGTTTGTTTTGGTTTGATTTATACATAAATTTTTTAAAAACCAAAGTGAACCAAAGCAAACTAGTTCAGCTTGGTTCAGTTTGAAATTTGTCCATAATAGGTATTAAAAGCATAGTAACATAAGTCTTGGTGAATCTATATAGTAACAAAAGTTTTGATGAATCTACATAGTAACAGAAGTCTCAGTTAATCTACATGTAAGATAATATTTATATTCATAAAAATAAATTATGAATATAAAAAAAATCACTGCCCAATATAAAAGAATAGAATAGAATTGCAAAACAAAATCAAAATATTTAAAATGATAGCAAATCACAATCAATTGGAAAAAGATAATGTTGAACCAACTGAAATATTAGGCAAATTAAAAATAAAGTCAAGAATAAATTTAGTCCAAAAATAAAATTCTAAACCAATTAATGTTAAATGTAGAAATAAAATAAAGAATAAATTTATCATATACCTTTTTCAAAAATTTCAAATTATTCTAGTCACTCTTCCAGATATACCAGGTAAGAAGCTAATTGAATCCAACTTTGTCTACAAATCAAAGCTTTTAAAATTTTAGGAGTTAAAGAACTCCTAAATCTAATAAATACTATTCAAATGATACTAATGTTGATTCTGAAGCAATAATTGAAATTAAAATTGCCAACACATCTCGAGCTATTCTTGAAAGGATGGGAAATCATTCAACATTCAATTTCCACCACTTTAATATATTAAAATCTTTCTTTTCCCTTATGAAATCCTCATTTAGATAAACTTTCAATTCATATTTTATATTTCCACTACTCTCACATCCCATTTTTTGTAATTTGTATTTATTCTTCAACAAAGGCATTAGCCTTTGATTCACTCTTTCACTATCTATGACATTGAACTATAGACTGAGGGACCCCTTTCACTCAAAGTGTCATTTTTAGGCTGATACATCTTTTTGTATTCTATACATTACTAATTAAGCTCATCTTTCACATTTGTAAACAAATTTGGGCCTTTTTCATCTTCATACATAGCACCAAATGAATATTTCATAAACTTAAGTTTATCACGAGGGTCAAGAACATTAGTACAAAATATGAGTTTATTCATTTTCTTTGGATCTCCCCAATATTTATTAAATTTGGTTTTCATTGAATCTACAATGATCCTGAAATACACAAGGACATCTCATAAAATTATTCTAACAAATCAGCCATTTTACTAATACATGAGCAATCAATAGAAGTTGGTGCCCCAAACTCTCCCAAATCACTTATATAACTTGGTTCTTAATCTTCATACCTCTCAACAAAAATTTTCAAAAATTTTGGCTGTTTTTAACATTAAATAGGTGGAATTCCACATGGTAGTCACATCTAAACACAATGAACTCTTGCTCTCTATGCCCTCCCATTCAATACACTTAAAAAATTTTCAATCTAGTAGTAAAATTTTTAATGTCTCACCGCATCTATCACTCGTGTGAACGTGAATGTATTTATATTTTGACATGGTGCTCACCCAAGTAAGTATTCTTTTTTCAAGAAAGAAATTGTTGTATTATTTGAATTAGCTTTATCTACCATGATTGTAAAAATATTGTTCAACCTCCAATCACAATAAAGAAAACAAGTTTCAAGAGCCTTTCCTATGAATTCACCCCCATGACATGAAAAAATTAAGTATTCTAGATTTTGAATTAGCTTTATCTTTTGACATGAAGTCAAAGTATCTGTAATAAGACTAATTCTTTGACAAAATTTTTTCAAGAAAGACTTCAATTTCAGCTTCTCATCAATATACAATTAAAAATAATCCCAATAAATTGTGCATCTCGATGGTATTTAAAATCTAGGACATGCACAAGCCATTAGTGTTTTAAATCTCTCACCTTCTACAAATTTAAATGGAAGCTCATCAACTATAATCATGGAAGATAGTGGTTCTCTAATGGAAGTTTGATAAAATGTAAATTTCCATAAGAGTACCCATCCTATTACTTTTTACCCCTTGAGAATTCTCATTTGGCGGTAATGATAACAATTCTTGTTTGGTTTGAATATTGTATGGGTTCTTATCGCACAAAATCATATGATTTCTAAGTGAAGTAGTTCCATTCATTTTTGGATCATCAAAGCATTTACTATCACAATAATGAAACTCTTTTATTAATTTATAATTATCATCTCTAATTTTTCAAAATGTTTCCATACTTCAGACCTTGATTTCAACTATTTTCTCTTCCTTGACAATGTAACTTCAGATATTTTAAAAGGTTGATCAGAAGAAATTGAAGCTTGAGCCTCGGATTCTGATGTTTATTCTCCTAAGTCCGGACGATGGCTCCCGCTCGCGTTAGACCCAAGCATTGCCAATCCATGTTCTTTAATTTTGACATCTAAAAAAAATATTAGCATAAGATTATATGTCAATTTAAGGAATAAAAAATTAAAAGCATAAATTAAATATGATTTGCCAAATTTTTAGCCATATGAATAGAAAGATTTTATTTCTTACATTGACAATAAATATGAAACACGAATCTGTTTCATCCGTGTTGCCAAATTTTATAGCTGTACTACACTATTCAGATCTATTTACAAAAAAAAATTGTTATAGTTGCTTGTATTTGAAAAATCAATTTTCTATATTCTTATTAAGTCATTTCATCTCAGTATAAACATTAGATAAACTTAAAATAACTAATGATTGAAATAAAATATGAACATGGCAGCCACATATCAAATTAACCAAAAAGAAGCTCATTTAAAGCAACACAAGCCTCTAGAACCAATAATCACAAACCCCAACATCTAGTTTAAGTAGTCAATCAAGTTTCAAACATGCACCAATTGATTGGCTCTATGCTTAAAATGAACATTGTTGCTTCTAAAAATAAATTTTTTACAACCTCATAAAAATTAAATATTTGGACTGCAGATATTTAAATCAAGTTAGTTGGACTATAGATATTTAAATGTTATTTTATCCGATCAAATAAACACTAGAATTATAAGAGAACCTTTTAATACTACTGAATAATCATTCAGTAGTATATCTTTAAAGTTGGAGATTGTATTGTTAAATCTCCAGCTAATAACTTTATATAACTTGTTTCTAACAAATAAACACAAAAATTAATCTAATAAAAAAATCCTAGAAATCAAAGAGTGAGAGAAAATAAAGATAAAATAGAGACAAGTTATTTAACAATACAATCAAGGAAAAATATAATGAGTGAGCAAATTAACAATATAATGAAGAAGCCAAGTTTGGGAGAAATAGATATATACCTGAGAATTGAAGCTTTGACACCAACTAATGAACTAGAAAATCAACACTTAACAGAGAGTGATGAAACTCATGGGAGAAACTAGAGAGTGATGAAACTATGAGAGAATGGCAAGAGGGATAGAATTTAAGAGTTAAATCATGCAAGAAAAAAAAGAGCAGAGAATGGCAAGAGGGATAGAAATAAAAAGTTGAATCTTGCGAGAAAAAGAAAAGAGAATGACGATAAGATTATGAGTTATGAAGTTATGTAACATTAGTCTATTAACCTAAGTTAAAATGATAGTGTTTAAAGAAATTGGTTCAATTTGGTTTAACCATTTTTTTTACAATCATAATCAAATCGAACTGAATAAATTTTGGTTCAATTTGGTTGAAACTGATTTGAATATTTTTATAAATAAAATCGAACCAAACAAAACCAAACTAGTCGGTCTGGTTTGAATTCTTTTTAGGTTATTTTTGCTCACCCTGGCTAGAAATGCTCAAAATATTTTTTCCATTTCTATAAAAATATACTAAACATTTAGAGGATCATCTGACTTGTAGTGTCGGATGAGAGAATAATGCAGAGTTGTCAAAGAAATGTGCACTTAAAACACAATTTCAGTACTAATGACTAACATATTTTACAAAGGAATGTGGACATAAAACACACATAATAATAATGCCAAACAACATAGAGTTGTGAAACAATCATTATGTAGCAATTATTCATGCCTACAACTTCCATGTAACTAGTACATATTTTTATCATGGACCTAATAATCTTTATGTGGCTACTATAACTATTCTTAGCTTCTCCTTATTCTTATGTATGCACAATTTAGTATATCCAATCGAATGTTATCTTGAATTATCTTTAGATTTCTCGAAGCTTTAAATGTAATTGGCTCATTATGAGAATTTCCTTCCTTTTCCAACTTATGAGCTATCGAATTTGTTTCCATATTACAATGTGATATGGATGTTACTATGCCCTTCAAGCTTCTCCTAAGCTTACAAATCTTGTATGAATAGACCCAAGGAAAATGACATTTATTTCTAAATGCATGAAATATAAATTTAGAGTCTATTTTCATCTCCATATAAAATATTTTTTTAAAATGTGTCACCATATTTGTACTTTCCTCGATGTCCCTAATCTCTAATGTGTATTCATCAATATACAACATAAAATGGAAAAACCATCGACCACATTTCTTTCTAAAATCTCATATAATTTAATTGCCAAATTTTCAATTTAGGCCTATTAGAAATGTTCATAATAAAAATGTTAGTTTCCTTTATAATTTGCTTGTGATCCATTTTTTTCCTCTCATATTTGTTATTATTTCTAGTGATCCAAATGTCCCAACATATGTATGCTGGGATAATCTAGGATATGCTTCACAATCCTTTATATGAGGATTTGACTCTTATAAATTGTGAACACATCCCAATAATATGATCGAAAAAGGTAATATGTAATTTATTTATGAAATATTCTCAAATATATATCACATACTCTCTCTGCATAAATAGAAACATAATAAATTATGTATGAGGGTGGTTACAACAAATATTGCAAGAAGCTAATGATAGACCTTAAGATCTTTATATTTTGTCTATAGCTAGTCATCATTTCTCTAGCTACTATAGTAAAATAAAAATCTTAGTATTACAGAAAACGGAAAGACAAATCTTTTTTTTTAGATCACCTTCTCCCAAGAAAAAGAGGCTCATACCAATGCCTGATTTTTCTTCCTCACTAGATTCTAAGCCATTTTTACCAAAAATCAACTCCATGGATCTCTCTCCAAATAACTCAAGCCCATACTTCTAAGTTATCATAACCAGGTCCCTAGTATTTTTTACTTTTAGCATATCCAAAATAAGCCACCAATATTTCATCATCATCATCATCACATCATTAAATAAATCATTACCTTTTTTATATATACAAATTTTCAAGAGAATGGGTAGTGGAATTATATAAATATGACATTCCCTTATCCTAGTCAACTAGCCTATTTTGCTTTCTATAACCTCTTGTACACCCAACTTATACTTCAAATTTCTTGAATCATAGAAATATGGAATTATTTGCGGGAGATTTTGTGTGTGGTATCTTTGAGTAAAATAATTCTGAGAAAATTGAATTAATGGAATAGAGTCACTACCAATATTTCAAAGCATATGCTTTATTTAAGTTGTCTAGCCTTCTCACACTCGCTCCTCCCTCTTCGTAGGGTAAACAAATATAATGGGAAGCATATGCTTTATTGAAATCTTTTTCACTCAAGAAATAAATAGCAAAAATGTTCTCAAATTGCTTAATAATTCCTTTTGGAATTTATATGATGCATATCATAAAAATAACTTTAAAGATCATAATATATTTTATCAATGTAACTTTTCCTACACGAGACAATCATTTGCCTTTCATCTCTCAAAATATATCATTACCTTTTCTACATCATACTAAGTATTTAATCTTTTTCTTTTTTGAAAAAAATGAGACATCCCAAATAGAGAACATGTCACTATTTCTTTCTGAAACCCAAAATTGATTCTATTATCTTCTCTCATTCCTTTGAAATAGTTTTACTCAATAGAATTCTACGTTTTTTCTTATTTACACGTCTCTAAATTTCTCTAGTAGTTATTTAAGATTTCAAAATAGCCCAAATAGAGAAATAAATCCCATTAAAAAAGAAAATAATTTCACCCAGAAAAGACAAATAAGAGAATGTACTGTAATTTCTCATTACTCTATACAATATGCAGTATGTATCCACATGGTATTATTTAGATTCTTACTGAAGGATTATGAAGCAATGAAAAAATTACTCAAAGAAAGAGGATCTCCATTAAGGAACCTTCTTAAAGATTTTTAAAATACCATATTGCTTATCATTTATTGGGACTGAAATGGCATAGTTAGATGTCAATATTTAATTCATATCAATCAAAATTTCTTTGAAACTAAATTTTTTTCAAAGTAATAATTAAAAATATGCATTATATCTTTTTGAAAGCCTTAGACATGTCAAATTTAATGGCCATATTATCCTCGTATAATATTTTATTATTTTTTCAATTATTTCTTGGGTCACCAAATCATTACCTGCTAACATTCTCTTCGTAATAAAATTGCCATGTTCCTAGGATATAATTAACAGAAGAACAATTTAAAGTATTTTTGTTAAAATTTTCAAAATGATCTTATTCATTACTATGTAAACACTTATACGTCAAATATGAACACATTCTTGTGAGTAATTTATTTTGGGATTACTACAACAAGGTCTAAGACCAACTCTCATTAATCATAACCTTCACAAAGAAACCTAAAATAATATCGATGATATCCTATTTCACAATCTAACATGATATGCATCAAGAGATAATATTTAAAATTTTTATTATTTATACTAGTTGAGTCTATTATGAGATAAATGGCAATTGATTCATTCAACAAAGATAAATTGGATCATAAATATTTGGGTATTACTATAGTTAGAAGTGGCCTAATTCATATAATTATAGTCTTTGATGACTATGGGTAATGTATAAAAATATCTAGGAGTGCTCCAAGAAATATAAGCATTTTATTTATGTTTTGTCTGACAATAATTGTCATACCCCCAAACTCACACCAAACTCAGAAGGTCAGAAAGGATCTTGTAATGAGAATCAATTTTTCATTTGGAAACTATTTTGTCAAATCAAATTTTATGTAAATATTTTTGATATGAATATTTATTAACATTTATGAGTAAAAGAAGTATATATTAAATCTTTTCAAGATGGATCATAGCCTTTTTTTAATACATTTATATGAAATGACATTCCATGCTCTTTAATAAAATATTCCCAATTATATAGTAAGAGCATGCATCTTTCAAGTACATTCTATGAAAAGTTAAACATCCTTGATTTTAATACTAAACAATCCCATCTTCATACAATGAAATAGATACATGGGATGAAGTATATACTAATACTCCACAAGCTTTGATGATGACTCTGTGCTTGTGTGGTCTTTGTTTTTATTCCTAATCAATTGGTACATGCGTAAAAAAACATTGCACTAAGCATTTTCATGTTTAGTGGTTCTATGTAATTTTTTTTTCAATTCAATTAAACACAAAAACATGTATCTTTTTGACATATGTAATTTCACTTGTCAATTCAAAAATTGATACACACACACACATACTACTTTCATATATTTGCATTTATAATTTATTTAATCACTTTAAATATGCAATTTTATATGCTAATATTTTATTCAAAATTGAAATCAAACAATTCACATATATACCTATCAATTTGTCCTTAAAAATTTAGCCAATACTTTCGGCGCTAAGGATAACCAAATCACTGGCATGGTCTCACTAGGCAACAAGTTGGTATATAAATATCTATAACATAGTATGGCCATGCTGGGTTATTGACTATTTATTTAAAAATTATTCGTGAACACTGCAGATACTATCCTACTTGGCTACAAATCAGTATGCCACTATGTTATATTCATTCACAATACTACTAGTTTGATCCTTATTGGTATATCAATCTATCATTAACTCAAATATGATAGATAACATTCTATTAAGGGCATTAAAACATATTTAAGGTAATTTACAATATTATATATATATATATATATATATATATATATATATATATACTTAGATAGTATATTCTAATGCTCATGCAATTTTCATGGTAATCCATTCACTATTAATTTTTTCAAACTCTTATAATTTAGAATATGCAGTTTTATTTTAATTCATTTCAATATTAGAAAAATAATCATAAACTTGAAATAAGAAGAGAAGAATGATGCACGAACCAATTCATTTTGGTTCGAATGGAGCACACATGCATATCCATATAAAACATTTTAGATTTAATTTAATAAACAAACACAAACTAAAATAAGGAAATAGGTGTAAAGAATAAACATAAAAATTGAAACAATAAAATAATAAGAAGGAAAAAACATAAAACTTGAAAAAAAAGAAAAGAATAATAAAGAACAAACATAAAACTTGAAACATGAAAAGAATAAGAATAAACCAAAAAAAGTTTTTGCTCTTTGATTCCTATCTTTGGAATCTCATCCTTGGATCAGACTTACTCATCACCAACCCCAAATTCATTCCAAATCTGTCATATTTTAAACATACCCAAAAATAATAACACTACGAATCTAATTTTAGTAGGAATTGATATCATCTCATTTGGATCATCTAAACTCTAGTTATTACTTTTTAATGTCAAACTAGTTTGTATGACCAACTCACCAGGTTACCTACTGTTATTCTTGAATTCATAGGTACTAAATATAAAATGTTACAATGGTTACTTTCACTAATTTGAAACTATTATTTCAAGGTTTATTCTCCAATTGATCGTTAAAACTCAAGTTATGACATACAATATCTAAACTATTTTACTTCGCAAAATAAAATCTAATCTTTCTTGCATATAATTTTCCACTCCTGCGGATTTATAAGCACATTGGGATTAAAAATTGCATAGAATTACTTTAAGTAAATTATTTTTCTATAAGTCTAGTTTGCCCATAATTTTAAATCATTCAATTTGGATAAGTGAAAATCAACTCGTTGCCAAAATACCACAACTACACCCAAAATATAGCATACCCATAGTTTACCTAAAACATACCATTAAGCCTATTGTGGAGCTTTAAATTTTTTTTTGTGTCAATTCTAAGGGTTTTTAGGGATACCTTCTATGGTTCTTGTGGTCAAAATAAAACATGTATTTTTTTTTTGAAGTTATGTTTCTATATTTTTTTAAAACTTTATCATTTCCTCTATACAAAAACTCATCCAAACATATCCTAACCTAAACAAACTTTGAAACATAACCCAAAATAACTTTAATATGAACTAGAACAATCAAATTTTTTTAAATATAATGTTAGAGTTTTTGCCAAATCTAAAATGATCAAAGAGGAAGTTAAAAGTTGTTTTCTTACCTTAGCACTCTTCAAATCCTTTCTTCCTTCTACTTGTTGATATAGAAACAAGAAATAAGAAGAAATTAAACAAAAATCTTATTCTTTTCCCATGCCCAAACTCCTTCTCTCTTACTTTCTAACAAAATTATAAATGCCCAAATGATCATTCCCTAGATAACTTTGATCTTATCCAGATATTAATGATTCTGTGTATAAATTTTTATCCATATAGGTTAATGACAAGTCTACCCTTGATGCTTAACTAAATTTTGGGTTTATCATTTCTTTCTTATATAAGATAAAATAATAAAATAATAGAGTGTTGTATGAAAATAATGCATTTAAAATAAAAAATGCAAAATTTAAATCTGGTTTCAAAAATATGCTCAAACTAGTGCATCTGGAAACAGCGTGGCAATGCCCCCTGTTTCAAAAATATTTCTACCCTAGTGCATCTAGAGCGTGACCGAGAGCTCCAGGAGCTCGATGTAGAGTTCCATCGAGCTCCTAGAGATCTCCAAATGGTTATTGCATAACATTTGGAGACCATTTACCGACTAATTATATTAAAAAAATTTGACCGGTTTTTGGTCTCAATTTGGTCGGTAAATTAATTTTTAAATATTTTTTTTTGCCATTTTTAGTTTGACATATTATATATATATATATATATATATATTTATATATATATAAAGATTGCGAAACAAAAGAAAAGTATAATAGTGCATGCATATTATATAAAGAGAGTAAAAAACATTTTAAAACAAGCAAACTAATATATATACTACACATATATAGTAAATAAGTCAAGAGAAAATAACAAGATTAATTCCCAAATCCAAGTATAAGACAAAAAAAAGTGTGTAATATACTCAATCATCCAATCAGGTGTCATCATCATGATGCCGAGATGTATATGGTCCATATGGTGAGATTTCGAGTACTGGGATAGAGCTATCTAATGCTGCTAATCCTGATGTGGTTGCTGCAGGTGTTGCTGTAGGTGCTGGAGCAGATGATGTAGTTGGAGCATTATGCCGAATAATCTGAGTAGATCATCAGGATTGAACTGTAGTCCACCTTCCTGACACTTCTTTGCAAGCCAATCAAAATGTAGGCGCAACTCATCCCTATCATCCTCATAGTCGATCATGGGTTGCTCAGTATCAGCCAATTGATATTGTATCGCATTTCATATCGCATCCTGAAAGTCCTCCAATGTCGAGAACAAATTCAAAAATAGTCCTGAAGATAGAGCTTCATAATCTGGTCGTCGTCGACGAACCGACATCATAGACGAGCATATTCTCCTTGCCATCAACAGCATCATACCAAATCTGATTCGTATCAACCGGTGGAGCTGATAAATGAGAACTACCTGTGGCACCATCACATGAAACCAAAGTAGATAGAGAATATGTTTAAGTTGCAACAGCTAAAATTTCCTCATATCTCGCTTAATAAACATGTAAAATAAGTATTATAATTTATTTTAAAAAAAATAATGAGAAAAGTATAAACCAAATCTTTGAATTATAGATATTTTTTACATGTTCCTCGGGGGGTCCGTTGACAACCTGTCAACTTGCCAAATATTCATGGATGTCAGGTAACCCGATACCACTTAATTGAGTCCCTTTCTCCAATACTCGAGATTTAACATAAATCAGGCATAGTCTCCTTTGTATGGGGAGCTCTACCAAAATACATGTCCCAATAACATGACTACCTATCCTAACATTTCACACCGACCACACCGGGTCAACATACGCATAAAAATGAGTAAAAATAAGTAATTTAATTAATCTTCAAAAAAAAGAAAGAAGTAATTTTATTTTAATTAAACTTACATTTGCTGCACGAATCTCTGATCAACAAAAGTCTAATCATCATGAATCTTCGTATGCGTGTATTTGAATAAGCAAGGAGCACTGGGCTTCTTACACTCCTTGTGTGTCTTTAATAACAAACAATACATACTTAATTCAATTGAAAAAAAAAATTTCTAAGAAATGAAAAATATGCATAAATAAACATAATTCACAAAGTAATAAACATAAGAAGTATAAATTAGAAATAATATCAATGCTCGTTCATGCTCATGCATAGACCAAGATCCACAAGTGTGTGTAGACATGCCACTACCCTCTCCAGCCTACTCTGAGTGATGATTGCCACTCTGTTTCTCACACCTCTTCCTATAATTAGGATCTTCCCATCTTCTCCGCCAATCCTAGAAAACATGATCCGGGATACTCAAATCTTGCTCTTTCTTCTTCAACCATTTATCTTTGACCTCGTACATGGTGTCTTTATACCGACTGACAACATGTTTGTAGAACATCATTTTGACCGCCTCCTTGGATTGTCCACCTATAAACTTTCTGCAATTATAATTTAAACATATTTCATCAGTGAACAAAATAATAAATAAATGATGTAAACATGTTAAGTAGTAATATATACCTTAAATTCTCTCTAAATTATCAACTAGTCTCTATCTGTCAGTGACTTCTAATTATGTCCATTAGGTTTAAAGGACTTTTTGAAAATTGTCTTCATAACCCTAGAGATTAAACTAGATGACTCTAACTTTATCCTGTAACCCAAAATTTCATAGCAAGTAAGAAATAAATTAAGAATTTGATAAATCATTATTTAAGTTTGATATATTATGGATTATCAATTGTTGGATCAAACTGAGCAATAAGGAGAATCTCGTCTGTAGGGTGATATGAGGAAGACTCTCCAACACCTCCATCCTCTCTCTCCTCTCCCTCCCACATCTTTTGATCATTCATCACAATCTCATGACCATGATGTGGATTAGTTTGCTGATGCCACTACTGTGGTACATTCACAACCTCTTCTGTCTGCTGTGGGGTCTCATCCACCCCTGACCCTCTACTAGGATCAGACATACCTAAGGCCTTGCTACCTCTACCAGAACTGGTATGACCTAGCAACGTGCTACCTCTACCTCATCCACATGCCATATATGTTAAAAATTATAAACATCACATTGTTGATTAGTAAGCATCAAGTAAAATACATATGGTAATAAAAATAAACAAACTGATTAATGATTGAAATAACTAAAATTCACTAACTACCCATTCTCATCAGAATCATATAAAATCTAGTTTTCCTTCTTCAGATGTAGTAACATCATTTTTAAACTCCTCTTTATCACTCGTTTCATCCTCATGATCAAATAAAATGTTCATCAACATCTACATACCCACATGTATCCATCTCAGAAGATGCAACTAAAAGGATGTCTTCATCCCCCACCATAGCTTCGATTATAACATCATTATCATTATTTTGAAATGCATGTTCTATGACATTAGTACTTGGTGATGCGGGGATATCAATTTGAGCCCTAGCTTTGAACTTGCACATAGCTTTCTAATCATTTCTAGGACCAGTCCGACCTGAATATTCATAATAATAGTTTTGTGATGTTTGTACTGCTAAGATAAAAGGTTCATACTTGTTGAATTATTTTTTATCATGCACATCGACAAGTTTATATCGAGGATGGACAACTATACCAACATGTGGTGTTGTGTCAAACCATTCACATTTGAATAAGATAGTTTTTTTTAATTTGGAGAGCTTCAAATTCTAACTCGATCACTTCGACCAGAGTCTCGTAATATTCAGATTCAGTTTCATTGCATATGGATTCTTTAATGCATACCCCGTATTGTCTATTGCCCGATAACTCCCATACGATTCAGTGTGAAATTTAAAACCATTCATACAGTAACCATTGTAAGTATTAACCTCCCTTAGAAGACCTCATTCTATTGTTCGAAGATAATGATTAGAAATTTTATTTTCATGATTATGAACCTATAATCAGAAATCATTGTATTATTGAGATTACATTTATAAATATATATCAGAACATTACAATTATTTTGTGATTTTCAAGTTTAGTAAACATACATATTTTTCAAACCATAATGGAAATTCTTGCTCCATCACGGCATTGCCAGCTTCATCATTCAAGTTTAGAAACTATTTACATTTTTCTGTAATGAATACACTAAAATTAAAAATGAAATTAGAGAAAATGGATATATCGAGAGGAAATAGTAAATTAACATGCTAAATAGATCTCATTTGACTTTTAGCAACTACTTAATCTATGAATGATTGAACCCATGGACAATTCATTAAGAAATATAGATGAGCTATAGTATATTTATTCTCTGCTAGATACCATTTCCCTTTGGCACTGATTGCTTTACCCGGAGGCTTGAAAATTTCAAACATATCATCATCCACAATATCATCAAGATAAACCTCATTTTGCTTTTCCTTAAGTGAAAGAGTTGGATCTCATTCTTTGAAATAGAATGATGTGAATTTGACAGCCTCATCCATAATATACCCAATTGATATAGAACCCTCTACCTGAGCCTTATTCATGATTTTATGCTTTATTTTCCTCAAGTACCTACAAGAAGATTATTGAATATTACAAGTCTTTTATGTGTGTGTGTGTGTGTGTGTATGTGTGTAGGAAAAGAATTGGTTGAGTGAATTAATATTACCTTTTTGGAGGATACATCTAACAATAATGGATTGGACCAGCAATCCTAGCTTCAAAGCCAAGTACACTGGAATATGTTCCATTGAGTCAAAAAAATTTGGAGGGAAGATTTTCTCAAGATTGCATAAGATAACAAGATTTTTTTCATCTAGATTCCTCAACTCTTCATCAGTCAAAGAAGAAGAAGTCAGTTGCTTGAAGAATAAAAAAATCTCAGTTATTGGCTCTCATATTCTATTTGGCAGAAATTTTCGAAGAGCAATTGGTAACAACCTTTGCATGAATACATGACAATCATGACTCTTCATGCCAAACATCTTAAGTTTGTTCGCATCCACGGATCTCCCCAGATTAGAAGCATAATCATCTGGAAATCTCAGTTTTTTTACCCACTCAAACACGTCTTTCTTCTGTGATTTATTCAGAACAAATGGCACATCATGGTATTTACTAGTGACAAGATTTTGTGCAAATTGAGGACGATGATAATATTTATTCAATTCATCTCTTGACTTGTACGTGTCCTTAGTTTTCTCTGGAATGTTAAACATTGTATTGAAAATATTGTCAAACACATTCTTCTCAATATGCATAACATCAAGATTATGCATGAGCAAGTATTCATGCTAGTAGGGCAAATCCCAAAAAATATTTCTCTTATTCCACCCACAAGTCATAGATATAGATGCATTCACAACCTCAGCATCAACATCTATCACCTTCCTCAACCATATGTTATTCACTTCACGATTAGACTCAGACCCTTTGGTTGTCATTCAGTTCACTGATTTTCATAGTTTAGATGGCTAGTCTCTTTTTTCTTTTTAAAGTTGGGCCAGATTATCTGAGATTAGCTGATCCTGACTCCATTACAATTAAAAGCTAATAGGGCTATCTGAATTTAACTCTGTAGGACTTTCGCTATATGGGTTGGATTGGTTTTCGTAATGCTACTTTGGACAAGTCAATACTTTCCCACCTTACTAGTAAATAAGGGCTTTTAACTCAAACCATGCTTTGATTTGGAGCCAGTAGGAGACTTGACAAAAGGAGACTTTTAGCCTATTTTTTAAAGCTGGGACGAGGAAAGAAGAAGCAGCCAGATCCTTTCTAGCCAATCTAAAGACTAGGATTTATTCTTTATTGCCCTTTGCATGAGGGAATAACCTGAAAGAAAGAAGACTCCCACTTTAGACTTGCAATCGAGTGTAGGTAGAAACGGAAGGTGCTACCTTACCAACGAAACCCGCCCATCTCTAGTAAATGGACGAACTATACTACTGTTTGGGATGAATTCCCCTTTGAGAAGGAGATTTGTCCTACTTTCCCCTAATCGGTACCTCTTTTTTAGAGCTAGTCACCTTGTATTATTAAGAGTTCCGCTTTCATTTGAATCATCAGATAATCAAGGATCGGGCCCAAGGCTTCTTTTATAAAAGTGAATAGGTCTGATTCACCGGCCAAGGTTTAAGTTGACGCATAAATGCTTTCCCGCAAGAGGAAAGAGCATCTATCTACACAGTGAGATGCCCCTACTTTGAAATATTGCCTTAGCTAGGTTGGCTCCTAGGCTACATCAACTGTACAACAAGTGATGCCTTGCAGCATGGAATGTTCTTTATTCTTCTCTTAACCCTTCATCACATTCTCTCACTGCTATTCTTCTTATTATTATATTATTTCCTACATCATGTCGGAATATCTACATCATCCTAATCACCTTAGGACACCCCAATCTTTCTGAGAGGCCTCTCACCCAGAGTTCGCCTTCTTTCACTCTGCCTATGCCGGCTTAATAAGTCATTTTCCATCTATATCTTATATACTTATACACTACATAGAATAAGACTCCGAAAACTATGTTTGCTTATCTTCCTTTATAGGGTGTTTCCTAACTGAACTGATTGGGTTGGCAAAGCTTTTCCTCAGTTGGAAATGGGATGGTCTTTCATGTCGGTCAAAGGAGGAAGAGATAGCAGTCGATACACTATGAATGATTCGGCCAAGAAACCAGTATGTGGGATGCGAAATGTCAGACATATTATGAGGCTGCCTAGTTTGGAATAGCCCGCTGAGAGCTCTGAGGTGCACTTCTTTTTCAAATCCAAGATCTAGGATGATAGTTGCATAGATGGCTCAGAAAAATGAATACCTGTCTTAATCGCTAACCCAGGATCGAATAGGTATCTTGCGCTGTCACATAAGGGACTACTACTTCATTAAATGAAATTGAAGCGAGCCAATGAATTCATAAGCAGAAGACTACACTACGGATGAGAGCGCCGTTCATTTATATTAAGACATGGTGAACTACACTACAAAAAGCAAAAAGGAAAGGGCGAAGAACAAGCTCCCAGTTTTTTCTATTCGAAAAAGAAGTCAGCCACTTACTTAACTATGAATACCAATAGCATACTAGAGTCTACAGCACTAGAGTCTTCACCTTCGCGAGTTCACAACCAGGGTGGGGAAAGGAGAGTGGGTAAGTGGGATGCTTTCGTTTGTTTCAGAGATGAGATTGCATTGGATAGGATAGCTTTTTAGTTCTTACCCTCTTTTGACTACTTGGTTAGAGTACTTACTGGTAGTCCTTTTTATAGTGAAAGTATTTTCATAAGTAGCATAAAAGGGATTCCTTTACAAAAAAGTCATAAGGGGCCAGCAAACGGCGAAATAGACAGATAGGATAGTAGAAGCGAATAGGCTTGTTGGTTCTAGGTAAATTAAAAGCAGGTTATAGAGCGATATAAGGTCTTCTCCTTTAATCGAAGTGATAAAGCCAGTGACTTGTCAAGTAAATAAAATCTATCCTATTCGTTTCAAGCCTAATGAAAGAGAAAGCAACCAAGGAAAGCCTCGCTTTATCTCACATGTTAGAAGCGAAACAGGAAGGTTTCTTTCTTGAGTGGCATGCAAGTTCCATCGTTTGATCTGTTAAAAAAAGGAGCCAAGGGTAGGGCTTCGGGTTAATACAAAGGCATATTAGGGAGTCCCCAATGGATTGCATGGACTTACTCGGTAATTTATCATCCTTCCATAAGATATAGTTAGTTATCCTATTAGGAGAATGACTTAATAATAAGACTAACATATATAACGTGGGAGGTTGGTCTCACTCGAGACCAACCTTCTGTTAATAAGAAGACTAATATTATGCATAACACAAATATTATCATAGACAAAGGTTTTTGAAGAATTTTATGAGATAAGCATTGGCATCTTTCAGGTGCTGCAAGCAACATTTTCAGCAGCAAGAGGAGGTTGGTCTACGATCTTAAGAGGGGTGATCGTAGATTAGATGGGTCCCAACCCATTTACCATCTCTCATCCTAGATTTTTTTCTTCCTGTATTTGTGTAGCCTATGTTTCATCAAGATGATGTGTTCGGAAATGGTTGAAGTAGTTAAAAAGGAGGTCTGACTATAGCCCTTGGTAAATTCACCAAAGACGAAAGTGATTTATTTGATATTATGGATGACTGGTTACGGAGGGACCGTTTCATTTTTGTAGGTTGGTCCGGTGATCGTAGACTACCCTTGTGCCTATTTCGCTTTAGGGGGGTTGGTTCACATGTACAACCTTTTTAACTTCTTGGTATACCCATGGATTGGCCAGTTCCAATTTGGAAGGTTGCAATTTCTTAACCACCATAGAAAAATAAAGTTCAACCTGCTAATAGTTTAGCACATTCTTTATTGTTACTATGGGGCCCTGAAGCACAAGGAGATTTGACTCGGTGTCAATTAGGTGAGGTGGTCTGTGTACTTTTGTTGCTCAGTCCACGAATAGCGCTTTCGGACTAATAGGTATAGTTATAGACACCTTTCCATACTTTGTATATGGAGTACTTCACTTAATATCCTCCACAGTCTTGGGCTTTGGCGGTATTTATCATGCACTTCTAAAACCCGAGACTCTTGAAGAATCTTTTCAATTCTTCGGTTATATATGGAAAGATAGAAAGAAAATGACCACAATTTTGGGTATTCACTTAATCTTGTTAGGTATAGTTTCTTCTAGTATTCAAGGCTCTTTATTTTGGGGGCGTATATGATACCTGGGCTTCCAGAGGGTTAAGAAAAATTACCAACTTGACACTTAGCCCAAGTGTTATATTTGGTTATTTACTAAAATCGCCCTTGGGAGGAGAAGGATGGATTGTTAGTGTGGACGATTAGGAAGATATAATTGGAGGACATGTATGGTTAGGTTCCATTTGTATACTTGGTGGAATCTGACATATCTTAACCAAACCCATTGCATGGGCTCGCCGTGCACTTGTATGGTCAGGAGAGGCTTACTTGTCTTATAGTTTAGGTGTTTTATCTGTGGTTTCATTGCTTGTGGCTTTGTCTAGTTCAATAATACCACTTATCCTAGTGAGTTTTACGGGCCAACTGGACCCGTCTCAAGCTCAAGCATTTACTTTTATAGTGAGAGACCAACGTATTGGGGCTAATGTGGGATCCACTCAAGGACCTACTTGGTTTATGTAAATATCTCATGCGTTCGCCGATTGGAGAGGGTGGTCTACGATCAGATGGAGGAGAAGCTATGTGCTTTTCAAAAATGGTCGGAATAACGGGTTTCAATATATATATATATATATATATATATTACCGGTTGGCTGGTTTTTATGCAAAAAAAAAGACAAAATGGGATTGGATTTCCACTCATAAGGTTAGGATAGGGTTTTATTTTTGGTTGAAATGGGATGATGTTCAAACTCCCGAAATGCAGTCTATCCAGCAAACATAGGCCACTTTCAAAGCCGCTTCTTATCTTATATTATAGGGTGCGCACTTCTTTTCGCTATTTTCTCGATCCCTGTAGTTTTTCAGCTGGCTGTTATGTTAGTTATAGCACGCCTTCCCTCCTTCTCTCACTTTGGAAAGATTTAGCAGCATTTTCTTATGATGACATGGTCGAGAGAGTACGATACATCGGTGTAAAAGATTGAGTGGGATCTGTGAGGTTGGTTATAGTAAGGCCTGGCCGGAAAGTGTTCTTGCCTCTATCATTAGCTAGAGTAGTCCCTGTTTCTGGTCTCTTAGTCACCTTTCAATAGCTCCCTTAATTATCTGCGAGGAATTTCCCTCTTGAATAATGGGAAGCAGGCTCCGAAAATGCCCATTTCGTTGGGGTTCACAATCTTCCTTGCTGCCAAATGTATTTACCTTCTTGTAATTGTTTATCAGAAGTTCGCTCGGGATAAGGCAAGGGGGATCCCCACTTTCCCTTTTGTTATTTGCAGAGAGCTGTGTATAAGGCTAAAAGTGAATAGACACCCTATATCCTTAGTAAAAAGATAGTCTAGGCATTCTTACATTAGGAAGATAGTTAGGAGAGAAAAAATCACTCCTTTAATCTAGCATAGTTTCGCGCATGTGTAATGTTCCAGCAATCAAAGCAAAGGAAAGATGTACGTCTAATCGTCAGTGTCTTCCCATCCGAGTTCTATTCCAGCCAGTGTAACCCCAATAGGAGTGGGTTGTAGTTGCCCCTGCCTGGGGGGAAGTTTGAGTTTTTTACCCGGGTTTCCCTTTTCAGTCAGTTGGGGTTTCTTTTTCATTTAAGATAAGAGTCCAGTTTTAAGCCTATCTAGCTCCAGTTCATTGGCGGATTGGATACGAGGTTTCCCTTTGAGGTCTTTACGAGTTTTTAGTCCAATCCTAATAAAATCTTTTCTCCCTACTCTCATGGCGAGCCTGTTTCAGTAGGAGTGGAAGTTGGAGGGCGAATGAAGTATCATAGAAGAAAGTAGGGAAAAAAACAATAAAAATATCTTCTCCCTATACTTTTGGGAGAGCTAGTCTTAAGGGCAGGGCTTACGACTAGAACTAGATCACTGGTAACCATATAATCTGATTGATAAGGCGAAGCACTACAGCTACAACTTATGGTACCTTATCACTCGATATGCAGGGTATTCCCTCAGGGGATGATAAGGACCTACCAGGATATAAATGAACCATAGGGCCCATACCTCCTTAGTAAGGACATCGACTTATACAGGTCTAGAGGAACTTAAAAGCACTGCTTGAAGACTCGGCTTGCCTACTTGCCGGGAGAGCTCACTTCCTTAATTCATCTTTTTTAAAATAGCAGAAAGGAAAAGCAAGGTTTTATTTATATTATTCCTTTTTCCAGTGGGCGTAGGTCTCATCGATCTCCGCCTCATGGCATTATTGGGTTCGCTTGCAAACAACACTTTTTCTCTTGCCTCCCTTGGATCCTTTTCGAAAGGGTTTGCCCGACTGACTGAATAATTGCACCTTTGTTGACCAGATCCCATGAGTGCTACTAAATTAAATGGCACTTCTGAATACGAGGAGGTTTTTTCAATAACAATAGTAGACACGCTATGATCTTTGTGGTTCTTTGCTGGACAGGAGTGATACATGATGAATGCCAAGGTTCTTGTTACAGGCTAGACTGCAAGTGAGAGTGATAGAATCAGCTTAGCTGTGAATGATGCCGATGCCGATACCAGAGCAGCTAAAGGAAGTAGTAGCAGTACAACCATCCAATTGCAATTTCATTTCACATTCATCTTTTTCTATCAATTCATTTTCTTTTTGAATAAGCTTTTTTTTGTGCCCAGGACATAGTAGATGCCCAGAAGGAGCTGCTAGAGTAGGTTGCTCGAGAAGGCTGTTAGGGTAACCAAACCTGCAATCGAATCCACTGCTACTTAATGTTCTAGCTATTGTCAGAATAACTACTTTGGCAGAGCTGAAAGAAAAGGCATGTGCACATGAAGAAGAAGAATGAGTTGCTTCACTTCAGAGCGACATTAGTTCCATTAGTCTGAGTACCTTTCTTATTGTCTTTCCTACTTTACTTTTTTACTTTCTTATATTTTCCATCTCGTGCTGGTCATTACGACGAAGAGGGTGTACATGAATGCCTAGAATACCCTGTTGCTGCAAGAAAGGGATATGAAATGGATGCCTTAGAAGAGGCCGCTAGAGGAAGTGATGCAATCCAAAATTTAGAAAGGTTACAGGCAGAATCCGTAGCTATGGACTACGAACTTTGAGAATATAGCTATTTCGCATATCCCTTTGTTGTGTTGTGGAAGGAAGATTGTCACTTGCTCTATAACCTGCTCTTACTATTGTGATAGGTCATAATGAAGCAAATTTGCCTTATTAAATAGAAAGAGAAGGGGTAGTTTGCAAATGTGCACATGAAGAAGATCTAGGCTTTGAGGGGGAAAGAATCCCTAGCTTTCAGTAAGATTGCCTTCATGTTCGAGGATGAAGTCCTTGATGCTCTCAAGTCGATGAAATCCTTGTAAATAAGATGACTTAGAGATGGAGAATCCTCGGATGCAGATAAGAAAAGAAAAAAAAGATCAAATGGCATAGAAAAAAGAGAAAGAAATAGGGACATCTCTGGAGACTAGGTTCCATATCTACCTTCTCATCGTGGGATAACGGCTCTTAGCTTAAGACAAATCAGCTATTCTTGTCGGCCAGGGAAGGCTCTTTAGCTGGATAACCAAAATATCCGATGTTAGTGAAAGCAAGTGACATAGTTACTATCCAAAGGAAGGTAATGAACATTGTTAAGATATCCCCATCAAATCAAAGCAAGGAGCTCTTTTCCCACCAATTGAATCAGAAAAAGTAGCATTTTCAGGAGCAGAGGAGGAGAAGAAGATGACAATGAATCTGTTGTTAGGACAAAGATGGTGGAAGAATCCCCTGTTGATGAAATCACAGCTATTATAGAATGCGCCTGACCTTTTCCTGACTTCTCGTCTACTTTATCGGAGGTGACTATTTTGTTGGTGAATCACCCTTTCCCCTTGGCTTCTCCACAAAGTTGGACTTGGCTAAGCATATTCTCGCTTGCTTGGAACATAACTCTTCAATCTTAAAGCTAATGGCCATTACCTTGGATACCGGCAGCTCATACCTAAGGGAACTATTAAATCCTTGACTCCTTTACTCTTTACTTTGACTCATGAGTTGTGCCGTTGTAGAAGGAAGTAAAGTAAGTAAAAGTTAAGTCAGTACTCTTTAGTGAAAGCAAGTAGGAAAGCCTGAATATTCTTGGTCACTACAATTCTACTTTAGTCCACCATCGGCTGAGGGCATCTCCTACTTTTACGAGGGGCTTCGGCAAATCACTCCCGTCTACATTCACTAGGATGACTATCCCACAAAAAGGTTTGATACGTTGTTCCCCAGTCTGATTCGGAAGGAGAACGGACTTTCCTTGAACCTTGAAAATTTATAAGAGGGGCATCAAAGTCCACGTATTTCGAATGCATGTTCTTAGGGTCTTGGAATTGCAGTCCCATAGAGGATTAATTCATTTCTAACAATAAGGCTAAGGATGGAATCAGAGGGTGGAAAATGAATCCTAACAGAAAAGTTATAGGCAAACTAGGTTTATGTTTATGAATAAAGAAGAAAGATTGAAACTACCTAAAGTACTCCAAGAAAGAATGTCATGCCACTAGAATGCACTAACTACTCGATTCGATCGATTCAAAAGAAAAAAAAGGACTTGGTTCTTGAATTATCTTTTTCCCGCTATTCCACAGAACAAAGAACAAAAGCTTAATAACTAGCAAAGAGAATTTTGAGCGAGTGAAGTGACCCGAGAATACTGACTCCTTGTGTGGGATGTAAAAGCAAACCTACATAACAATTCTAATGCTAGGCCCGAAACCCACTCCTCTTTCACTTCGTATAGAGATAATTAGGATAGAAAGGGGAAAGCCAAAACCTACACCTACTCCTATATATAAGAAGAATAATGCTGGATGCTGGATCAAAGTTAAACATTTTCCATCTACTCACCAGCAGCAGAGGGGGTTCTATTCCCATTATACACGATGTGGGGAAAAAGACTAATTCAATGAGATATGCCTTGCCTGAATTAAGATTTCAAACTTGTCGTCTACTTTTAGGAAATATTCGGAAGAGAGAACTTATAATAAGACAACGCCGCATTCTCCGAAGATTGAGGAACAAGAAGAAAGATATTAGAAGAAAGGTTTTTTCGAGAGAAAATATTCAAAGTTACATCTAATTACAAACAAAACGAAAGTTGTCCCATTTTTATGGGGATTTACCCATCACAGAGATAAACAGAGGAAGAGAACGAACTTCATATATCCCCTTTCTCCTCAATCTAGAAAGACGATTTGACGTTCTTATAGTTCGCCTCCATTTTTGTGAAACTCTTACTCAAGCAAGGCAGCTAATAAGTCATCGAAGGCTTTGTGTGAATAATGGAGTGGTAAGCATTACTCATTTAAAAGTGTCCTACGGTGATCGAATATCTTTTCAAGAAAATGATGCAAGAATCCATGGTGAAGAAAGGAGATCTTTCTATATAGAAAGATTAGTTGAAAAAATCATAGGCAAATTCCTGGATCACCCGGTAAGAATGTGGAGAAGAAGCATAACAGAATGGTTCCACCTACTCAAAACTAAGAGGGGATGCCACCTACTACTAAAATCCTAGTTTTTGCAACAATTGCGTTATTATCTACAAGAAGAAGACTTAGAAATAAGAAAGAAGTTTCGATCAGAAAAAGTATGCTTAGGTTGTTCCTTCACTGTGCACAACAGAATGAAGATAAATTTGTATGATTATTATTATAAAATTCCTCTTATTATCGAATAAGAAGAAAAATAAAAAGATTCCGACTCTAAAAAGAAGTCCTATGGTTTACAACTATTTGAGTTCGAGTAATTCTATCTATTGCTCTGCCCCTCAGTTTACTATGAAGAGAATTAAAAAAAAAAGACTGAACTACCTACTCATTATTTGGAGGTGAATCATAGAACACTCAGAGCTGTGGTATTTTATGGCCCTAACATGGGTCATATCCCTCACGACATAAGATTAAAAGATTTCAACCTGATTCTTTGGAGCGAAAAGGAACGTGGCCAAAACATATAAAAATCGACCTAGTTATAGGGATCTCTCGGATAGAGGAGAGTATAGATCTCTTCATAGATTGATTTCTATCCGTATAGATTGGTATCCCCGTGGCGTGGATAGATTCTCTCTTTATTATGTTTTTGATTGAATTGAAAGTCTACGAAGGCAAGGTTGAAATTGAAGGATCGGAGCATAGACGAGCGAGAAGAGCCCATGAAAGAGGCATCATCGAATAGTGAACAGTCTTCTTATTATCAGTTTATAAGTTATAAGGTAGTAGACTGCTGCCTGAGATAAGGCGGCCTCTCTCGGCTCGGGAATGTTCTCTTTCTCTTCATGGGTCCTGAACGAATGCTCAAAGGTGCTGCATTTGCATAATATTCTTATACACCATTATCCTAATAGGACCAACCTAATTGATCTGGGGATAGAATGACTCAAAGGTATAGAATGACTTAATAAGAAAGTTATCCTACGACCACCCCTAATTGATCTGGGTAATTCTTATACACCATTATCCTACCAACTCATTAACATAATATTTTTGTTATACAACACATTTTCAATGGCTGTGATATTATCATGTAGTCTCGTATATGATTATCTTATAAAATTTAAATAGTTACAATGCTAGTTTTTCATCATAGTAACCAAGTACCAAACTGGTTCTTAAGGTTACAACCAAGTCTAAGCAGTACAACTTTATTTTTAATATAGTTCGAAAGTCTCAAGTTATAATCACAACCTATTTACAAGGTCATAACATTTGAGCTACAAAACATTATAGAGCCACAACTACTCATATCAAAGTCATGGTAATTATTCAAAACTATAAGTTTTGGGATACTAAATATTATAAAGGATATTACTTGAGTATGACTAGTTCTATGATTATGACTCATATTCTCAAAGGAATGAATAACTATGGCTTGTACCCTTAAGCTAAGTGCCAATTCCATGGAATCCTAATAGTGTTGTGGAAACATGATATATGAGAGAAGAGAAGGTCAGTACCATGACCACCCACAACATCATAGATACTTGAGAGATATGATGAGTTAATTTTGCATCATGATAATTTCTCAGTGTTGCGATCACAACCAACACACGAAAGGCTTTCTTAGTACCATGACTATTTCCTAACACCATGACTATTTCTCAGTACTATGACCATATAAAACTCAAGAATAGCTATAGCCAACACTATGGCCTCTCCATATTGTTGCAACTATATAACAAAATAAGAAGGTATCTCTACTCTATGATCACTTCCCAATATCATGACTCTTTATGGACTACAAATAGACAAAGATATAAAGATAAGACTATTTCACAATGCCACAACTTCATGTTATGGCATTGTGAAATAGAAGGTAAAAATAGAAGATAAGACTTCTTACTTAGTGTAATATAAGCCTGCATAAGTATAAAAATAGAAGATAATAAAATTTCAAAATCTTTCATTTCCTCTTCTTCTCCCTCTTGAAAAAAATAAATTCATGGTAACTACTAAACCTTAAAGGTAAATTTCACTCTCTAGGGGTTCTATAAGAAAGTAAAGAATACAAGATTAATGTTTATCCTTAGAGTTGTGGGACATGACTCTCTCCTTTAGATATAAATTCATAAATTTGTATCAAACTAGTATGGATCTTGGGTTTGTTTAATTTAAGATATGTGATGTAATTAGATCTTTTTTGAATGAATGATTTCAATTATTTTATGTATGGATATTGATGGATGATAATAAAATAGAATTTGAATTAGGGTTTCAACTATTTGTAGGTTTGTGAAAGATTATTGAACTAAATAGTGATAGGTAAACTATGTGACTCACTCATATATATGATAAGAATGGAGTAATAGCCCTTTAGAAAGAAATACATGAGATAAACCTATATATTAAAATCTAAAATTTAGGTATGTTAATTATCAAGTGTATGATACTTACGAAGTTGAAAGTATGAGTGCTTTTATATACCAATCTATTAAACACATCTTAAAAGAACTCATTTTTGATTGGATATATATTATATAAAATGTTCTCCCATTAGGTTCACCTTTAGTATGTGAGTTTCATTGTCACCAAAAAGGCTAGTTATAGGCAATCCTTAGAACAAGCATGAGTATAGAATGACTTCTAAGATGGTGATCACCCTTGTGAGTTACTTTTACTTGAATGGTTCTTACAAGTAAAACATGAGGGAATCATATATTAATTATCCAGATATAACACTTACAAAGCCAAAAGTACAATGCTTACAAACCATATCTATATTTAATCTTTCAGATATTTGAGACTAAAGAATAAGAGTGTGCATATGAAATAACCTTCAAGGGTGGTGGATGAAATTACCTAAAAGGTATTTGATTGTGAATAGTTCTGAGTATGGATGAATTTTTATCTTAGTAGTGACATATTAAAGGGATAGTTATGAGGGGACCACGATTGGGATGGGTGCAATGGTGACAAGCTTCATATATGTCATTAGGATAAGAAGACATTGTACAACACTATAATCTTCATTCAGTGTCCAACATAATATAAATCGAGCAACTTACAAAGCATCACATAGATTAAATTAATAAACCATGAATCTATTATTATCAAACAATATGAGTATCTATTTTACTAAAAAATGGGTTGTCTCTAGAGGTGTCAAACGTGCCGGGCCGGCCTGGCCCAGCACGAGGCACGGCACGGTTCGGCCGTGCCTGGGCCGGCCCTGCATGTTCAAAAACCGTGCCCGGGCCCGTGCTGTGCCCGGGCTAAGATGTACCCGTGCCGTGCCCGGGCTAAGATGTACCCGTGCCGTGCCTGGCCCGGCACGGCACGCCGGCACGGGTCCATCCCGTGCCGGTTCACGCAGGCACGCGTGGCACTGGCAGCGTGCCACGCGTGCCGAGGCGTGAGTCGTGAGTCGCGACTCACGAGTCACTCACGGTCACGACTCACCGAGTCGTGACCCAACCGGGCCCCCCCCCCGCCGGTAAAAAGACCGCGGGTCGGGTCCAAAACAGACCCGACCCGCAGTCTTTTCTTGATGAAACCCGAAATTCAAAAAAAATTCCAACGGAAAAAAAAAATTTTTCAAAGTTGAGCGATTCTCAGCCCTTGGATTCGCCTCCAACGGCTAGGGGGCAGAATCCAACGGTCCTCGTGATTCTGCCCCTTAAATATATTAAAAAAATTCAAAAAATTAATAAAAAAATATTTTTTTTAAAAAAATAAAACTTTATTTAGCCTATAAAATCTACCCCCCTCCCTTTAACATTTTATGTTTTTCAAAAACATAAAATCTCTCTATATTTTCTCTCTCTCACATAAACCGTGCTTCTATCTCTCGGCCCTCGTGAACTTGATTTCGGCTTAGATTTTCGTGAAACTCAACTTGAGTTTTGAACATCAAAGCTTCCTGCGGTGCACCTTGCACGTGAGTGACCTCATTACTTTTACCGGGTAATATAATTTACTTTTTTTGTACTTTCTCTCTCTAAATCTTCTCTCTCTAGAAAAACTTACGAAAACTAAAAAATGACAAATACACCTAACACGTATTTAAATTTGGAAAATGAAAATGTTAGTGTTGCACATACGTCTGTGGCTCCTGAAACGTTGGTTTCTCCTGTCGTCTCAGCCCAAAGTTCTAAAAAACAAAAAACTAGGAGGACTTCTGTAGTTTGGACACATTTTAAAATCATAACACAATTAGATGTTAGGGGTGAGGAACATGAAATGGCACAGTGCAAATATTGTATGAGACTTTTAACATGCAAGAGTACATGTGGGACTGGGCACCTCAAAAGGCATGCCGAAATATGCTCCAAAAAACATGGACCGTTAGATCCTAGGCAAACCCAACTTGTCACTACATTTTTTGAGACTGGATCGAGTTCAGTCTCAAAGTTTACTCCCTTCGTATACTCCAGCGAGTTGGGTAGGGACGGCATGGCTAGGCTCATCACATTGATGAGTCTTCCGATCAGATTTTCGGAAGATCCGAGGGTAGTGCGCATCATGCAGACTTATTTTCAGCCATCCTATCGTAGGATTCCTAGGTCCACATCTAGGAGTGACATACTAAAGATATATAAGTTAGAAAAACAAAAAATAATTAAGGAATTTTTGGCATTTAGTGGAGTCGTGTCCGTGACGTCCGATATATGGACATGTCACGATGATTCTTCTTATGCATGTCTCACGAGTCATTATGTAGATTCAAACTGGACAATCAATAAAAAAAATATTAGGATTCACTGAGATTCTTCATCCTCATGATGGCCCGGCCATATTTGAGTGTATGATGAAAATATTTAGGGAATATAAAATTCAAAATAAAATTTTGTGTCACTTTCGATAATGCTGCGAATAATGGAGTAGCGATCAATATGTTTGTTAGGAATATTAGAGACGCACCATTGGGAGAGATCTTTCATGTCAGATGCATGTGTCATGTGATTAACCTGATAGTTCAAGCGAGTATGAAGGTCTGTTCCCCCGCGTTGGAAAATATACGCAATGCACTCAAGTATATTCGCACACCTCGCAGACTACAAGAGTTTGGTAATCTCTGTTTGTCTACGAATCTTAAGAAGAAGAAATTCCAATCGGATGTGAGACATCGTTGGAATTACACGTACCTGATGTTGGAATCATGTGTTGGATACGAACACGTGATATCCGACTACGTCAATAGTAAGAGTGGCGAACTTATTATTGACGACACTGACTGGGATTCAGGAATTTCATTTATGAAATTCCTGAAGATATTTTATGACACGACGAACATGTGTTTATACGCCCACCACTTGCATTGCACTCCGTTGCATATGCAACATTAGTAGAATGTTTAGGAAGTATCGAGCGGACCCGACGCTTAGCCATATGGTTGCAGAGATGGAGACCAAGTACCTGAAGTACTGGTCCACCATTCCATCTCTTTATTGCCTCGCAGCATGCATGGACCCTAGGGCTAAGGTGGAAGGGGTTGAAAACACCCTGACTTTCATTTCCTCGTGCATGAACCTGGAAGAGCCATCCAAAGGGTTCATTTACGAGAAGTTGACAGACCTGTTCACATACTACGATACTAGGTATGGTGGTGGTGGTGGTGAGACTGTGAGTACGGACACTGATACCTTGTTCGGAGATGACGATTATTCCATTAACCTAGCGAGGGGGAAACGTAGGGGTGGACCTTCACATAGGAGCGAGCTGTCTCGGTACTTAGATACCGATTACTGCTCAATCCTATCACCTTCTGACAATAAGAATCTTGATTTATTATAGTGGTGGAAATCATATGAGTCTGCCTATCCCGTGCTATCTAGGATGGCACAGGATCTACTTACTCCTCCGGTGTCGAGCGTAGCATCGGAGTCTGCTTTTTCTGTTGCAGTCAACGTGATTTCGGATAGGAGATCGAGATTACGTCCAGATATGGTTGAGGCCTTGGCATGTTTGAAGGATTGGGAGGAATCGAGATTTAGCATCAGTGATCGTGCTAAAGCTGGGACTGTGACAGACACTGCAGTCGCATCCACATCCACTACGATGGCGGAGGAGCTGATTGCCGATGATGATGACCCATATGATACTGATCTTGATGTTGCGGCTGATGATTCTCATGATATGCCGCTTGACGATTGATGCTCATCTGCTCTTTTTTTTCGATATATTTTTTTTATTTTATTTATACGCTTTGTTTGTACTTTGTATTATACGTTGTGTTGAAACTTATACTTTTTTTTTTCGGAGTATTGGTTTCAAAAGCATGAATGGTAATTTTTATTTGTGTAGTTTAAATTTTTTTAATTAAAATAAATACTAACTTAATGTATTTATTTATTATTTTAAGATTTAAATTTTAATTAAAAATTTATTAACTTTAAATTTTAATATTTAATTAATAAATTATAATATTAAAATATGCTAAACTTAATTGAAAAAAAAATAAATTTTCTAATTTTTGTTTGTTACATTTAATTTTAAATGTAATATTTTTTACAAAAAATTTTATTTTTTAATTATTACATAAACTCTAAAGTAAATACAGAATAACAGAAACTTAATAAAAAAATTAAAAAAAAAAAAAATTTTTTTATAATCTGCCAAGTGCCAACTACCAAGCACGGGCCGTGCCCGTGCTTGGCTCCCGGGACCCGGACCCCTGTTGAGCCGGTCCAGGTGACCAGGTCCAGCCATGCGGCTCCCGCCCCGCCCCGCCTACCCTGCCCCTGCCGTGCGCCTGTGCCGCCTGGCCAAGCCAACCGTGCCCGAGCAGGCCGGGCACGGCACGGTAGCACGGCGGGGCACGTGAAAAACGGGCCGTGCCGTGCTGGGCCGGCCCGTTTGACACCTCTAGTTGTCTCATTCTTGAATAACCAAATAAATGGTATAATCCTCATAGGATCAATATCTAAAAAAAAATCTATTTTAATATTTGTATGACCCATGCACTTACAGACCTTAGTTGATGAGATAATCTCATTAATGAGCTTTTGAGACATCACATAATAGATCTCAGTAATTCTCTATATTTCTCATTGTCAAACTCATTCAATCCAATCTCAATTCAAGTTTCCCCACACAAGTGTCTTTAGTATTATTTATTTTTTTTAATTCTACTAAAATAATATTCATGCTTTATTCCAAAGTATCTCTTCTTTTCTATGTGGTGGTTAATAATTCAAGCTTAAGCTTTCTTGAGCATTGTAGCTCACCTCATTATTCCAAAAATTTTTTGAAGATTGACTAATATTTAGCAACCCACTCTCATAGCCTCCATATAAAAAATTCTCATAATTTTTCATGTTCATATGGTAACGTATCAAGATATTATTGCCAAGCACTTACCCTTTTCTTTATATTCCAATGACTTCCTCCAATTGATAAACATGATTCAATTCCACCAATTCATGTGAATGTAAAATGATGATCTCTCTCAATCCTTCTCTTTTTTTCTTAGTTGTCAAGTTTCTTTATGAGAGCTTTCATTTTCACATCAATTGGGGTGAAACAATCCAACTCTAATACTTTGGCTTATATTCTCTCAATTGAATGATCTATAGGAGTTTAATAATTATTTTTGCTAGCACCTCAAAAAAATAATATGCCTTTTCCAATGATTTAATTGGATTGCTCGTGGGCACATCAATTATGCACCTCATCATATAGTTTAGCTCATTGTAGAAAGTTTAGGCTTTGAATCACAACTAGAACCTATGTTGAGGGCATTTCCTTAACAATACCTTAAAATGATCTTAAGTATCATATAGAGTCTTATACTCATCTTGCCAGAACTAGCATATTTCACTATATGGAGCCATGAAGAAAACACTGAAACTAAATTCTTGCCTTATCTTTTAATTAAAATGGAAATAGACATAATATTATTATATTAGGGCTAATTTCAATCATTTTTACCATGTTTTATAGCTCAAAAATATCATGATATCGATTAGGATCCTCATTGGCCTTCCATTACACTATTGTTATTGAACCATAGCTATAAAACCAAGCTTTAATTCAAAGTAGTTTTCTTCCATTGAATATAGCCGAATACTTGAATAACTATCTACCATCACATGGCTCCAATAATCTTTCAAAGTGTGGTGGTGGATGGGCTATTTGACAGCTTGCCCATTGCCACCTTAGGGCTCTCTATTATTGTAGTTCCCTCCATAAGTTCTTTATCATCTTTTTATTTGAGAATTACTCTTATGGATCTTTCAAATTCTAGGTCAAAATAGTTTAGTTCATTCCTAGAGCTTCAGCTCATAAAAGGGTACTAAAAACAAGGAAAAAGAGACAAGCATGATACCAAAATATAATTATCTATATTTCAAAATAAGATAACTAGACTAGCCATTAGACTTGATAGGATTTATCAAACTTAATACTATCTAAACTACGAATAATGAATTTTCTTTTCACAAGGATAATTCATCAACTCACATTAACTAACCAAAATAGATAATCCCCATTATTAGTGTTAAAAACATGTTGTAACTTTATTATACTTTTAAATTTTGTGGGTTAGACAATGTTCGAAAAGCTTATTGATGAGTGTATATCATAAATAAATTAATCAAATATATAGGTCATACAAGCAGTAAAGAGGAATTTTGTCCAAACATCAATACTATAGAGATTGTATTGGCAATTTGGTCAATCAATAGTGGGACAACTCAATTCTAGTAAAATAGATATTGTGGATTATAGAATTATTCTAAGATCCATAAAATTGTTCATTTAATTTATGTGATGAATATTTAAATGGGGTGGATTATATTATTTATGGACACATAACAAAGGTTGGCTGTTATGTAATTACTTTTTACCCTACTTACATATAAGATAGTTATCACCAATAAACTCACCCAAATGTCTGTTCTCTTATAGTTGTCCCCTTGATACATCACCACCAAAATAACAATTCATCTTTATTTGAGAGATCAAAATCACATAGGCAACTCATCAACTACCCTTGGTTACTTCATATGTATACTCTTATTCTATGTTTGTACGTATTTATACTTTTAACTTCATAAATATCATAATCATATAATTAACATATGTTTCCCTCAAGTTTCACCAGTGGAAACCATACAAGTGAAATCATAATGGACTTGTGCATATCCTGAGGATTACCTATCACCAACCTTTTTAATAATGATGCAACTCACATACTAAAGATAAAACTCTTAGGAGAATATTTATATATAATATTCATTTCAATTAAAAACTAGTTCTTCTAAGACATGTACAATAAATTAGTGTTAAAAGTATTCATACTTTTGGTTTTATATGTAAAAGTATTCATGTATATTACTTATTATAGTCAGAAGGGTTGTCACTTCTTTCCTACCATATGCATAATGAGCCTCATAGTTTACTTGTCATCATCCACCACTACAATCTCACACAAACCCACCAATAATCAAATTTTAAATCTAAATTCTATTTATTCACTCATTTATCAATACCAATAATATACCATAAATTACAATATCATTCATTAATATAAAATCCTTTATATATCATACAAACAAAGTTCACAAACCCTAGACCTCATGCTATTTTGACATAAATTTTTCAAATATACCTTAGAGAGGGGGTTTTAAAAGTTGCACATCTAACTTTAATGATTAGCTTGAGTCTCTAAATCTAATCGAAAGACTCATGATCATAATTAGTTTGGTTATGTCTTGCCTCTCTAAATCATTGTGGTATATGAACGTGGTCAAAGAAGTTGAACTAGATACAGCTTCAAACATCTCTCTGCTCATTCTCAGTCAAGTTTTCTTTGGATTTAATGTATCATATTTTTTGGAGTATAGGTGGCTCATGCCACCTATACTCCTACAAGTAAATATTTTTTGAAAATATATCTATTATGTGGATTCTTCATCAATATCTCTAGAATTTTTATTTTTTATTATCTTAAAGTAAGTCCAAATATCTGAGATTCTTCTATTTTTTTTTATTTTTTATGGATTTGAGTTTAGGTCGAGATCATAGTAGAAAATATTATTTCGACCTGAACCTTTCCATAGGGTTAGCATTATTATTCATATCTAAATCATTATTAATATCATTATCATTATATTCACTATTAGTTTTTTTTTGTTTATATTTAAAAATAATAAGTCTAATTTTTATAAACAACAAAAAAATACCTAGATTCTGCTACCTTTCGGCATCAGCATCACTACAGTAGAGGTTAGGTACCATTCTATTATTGTTTCCACCTTTAAAAAATTTAAACCGAGAATGAGATATAGGGTAGAGGAGATTGCTTTAAATCTAAGAAAGAAAAATTCTAACTCTAAAATCATACACACACACACACCCACCCACCCACCCACCCACCCACCCACACACACACACATATATTAAAAATATATATTTAAAAAAATTAATTTTTTATTAGATATAGGGGCAAAAATCCGGCAACTATCAGATTATTTTCCTAGCCGTAGGAAAGAATTCCAAAGGTCAAGATCACAATGTTAAAAAAAATGTAGTTGCCTCATATGCACAATTGCCCAATAGCGATAATGACTACTATTGTTCTTGGGCTTGTGTGTGTGTTTTCCAGATGCTACAAACATATCCAACATGCCCGATAGCCATTGGGCCAGTCAACATGGCAGATTGAGTTATGGTCTTTAAAAAAACACCTAATTTTTTTAAATGGGACCAAGGTTAGGGCGTGGTCCTGGATCATGATAACCGGGGTGACCCATGACTCAGTCCCAAGTCATGGTCACGTTGTTAGTGGACCATGCGAATGGGTTAGGCACATGGGTCGTGCTTGGCCCAACATGAGGCACGATAGCCTCTGGCCCTACATAGAATAAACTATGCCTCAAGCTAGTGTGACCTAGGTCCAAGCATTGTTCTAGACTGAGTCATGCTATGCCATGTAGGACTTAGTCGAGCCATGCCTCGTGTCATGCATGGGCCACCCAGCCCACATGACACCTTTATGCCCGAGCCACCCATTGCACTTAATACCTTTATTTGAGGTAGTTGTTTCACGTCTGTTTGAGAATATGAGATGATAAAACATGGATAGTTCATCATAGGATATTTTGTTTGTGAGAAGAATAATTGAAGAAGGAATGTCAAAGATCATTGATAAATTAAAGATCAAAAGCTAAAAATGTAACAAGCCCAAACATTTCAAATGGGATTATAGAAGCAATTAGTGAAACCTAATTAGTGAAACCCATACTTGGCTCTAAAACTACACTTTGGCTCTAAAACATTTCAAATAGGGGAACATGGGGGAATCCATTGGAAGATTGTTAAAACCTGCACTTTGGCTTGAATACCAATTAGTGAAACCCATACTTGGCTCTAAAACCAAATGATAGGTCCTAGTAACCTCATTAGTTCTAATACAAATTGTAAAATGGGATCTTTGGGACTATAGAAGCAAGAAGAATTAGATTGTTAAAACTGACACTTGGCTTGAATATCAAATGTTGAAACCCACACGCGGCTCTTTTTATTCAGTAAAAGGCTTAATCATTTTAAAAATGATAAATCCTTATACATATATAGCATTGATATAAATTTATTTTCTTATTATTATTCTTATTCTTAATTATAAAGATCATGATCATGATCATCACCATTTCTTTCATCTTTTTCTTTATTATTATTATTATTCTTCCTTTTACTCTTGTACTTCTATTTCTTCTTCTTCTTCTTCTTATTTTTCTTCTTACTTCTATTCTTATTCTACATTTTTTTCTTCCTCTTTTTTTTACTTCTTTTACTTCTTCATCTTCATCTTCTTTTTCATCATTACCATCATTATCTTTCTCTTCTTATTATTTTATTCTTCTTGTTTTCAGCATCTTCTTCTTCTTCAACTTTTTCTTTTTTTTCTTCATCATTGTCATCAACTTCTTCTTCTTCTCATTTTTTTTCTCTTTTTCTACATTTAAATCTTTTTCTTCTTATTTTTCAATATGATCTTATTTTTGTTCAACTTCTCATATTTTTCATTATCATCTTGTTCTCCTCCTTCATTATTATTATTATAGTCATTATATTATTCTTCTTCTTTTTCTTTTTTTTTGATCTTTTTCTTTTTCTAATTCTTCTAGTTCTTGTTCTTATTATTATTCTTTTTCTTCTTCATTTTCTTCCTCTTTTTATTCTTTTCTTCTTGTTATTCTTCTTCATCTTCTTCATATTTTTCTCTCTTCTTTTTGTTATTCTTACTCTTTTTTTTCCTTTTCTTTTTATTTTTCTTAGTCTTCATTTATATTTTATTCTTCTTTTTCTTCTTGTTCTAACTCTTCTCCTTGTTCTTCTTCTACTACTTATCCATCTTTTTCTTTATCTAACTCTTCTTCTTATTCTTCATGTTTTTCTACTTCTTCTTCTTCCTCATACTCTGTTTCATCCTTTTCTTCTTTATCATCACCATCATCATCATATTCTTCTTCTTCTTCTTTTTGTTCTTGTTCTTGTGCTTCTTTTTTTTCTTCTTATTATTATTTTTTTTATTATTCATCATCATCATCTTTTTTTTCTTCTACTTATACTTCTTTTCTTATGATTTTTCTTATTCTTATTCTTATTTTTCTTATTATTCTTATTCTTCTTTTTATTTATCTTCATGCATCTCATTTTCTTTTTTTTTTCTTCTTATTTTTCTTCTTCTTTTCTTCTTCTTCTTCTTCTTCCTCTTCATGATCTTTGTCATCATCATCTTCATCCTCTTCTTCTTATTCTTTTTTTCTTCTTCTTATTCTTCATCTTGTAGTTCTTTTTCTTCTTAATCTTCTTTTTCCTCTTTTTCTTCTTCATCTACTTCTTCTTTTTCTTCTTCCTCTTTTTCTTCTTCTTTATCATCTTCTTCATGCTCTTCTTGTTACTCTTCTTCTTATTCTTCTTTATCAGCTTTTTTTCTTTTTTTTGCTCTTATTTTTTGTCTCTTCTTCTTCATCATTTTTAATTATTTCTTCTTCATCATGATCATGATCATGATCATCTTCATCATTTTCTTCTTATTCTTTTTATTCTACATCTTTATCTCATACTTGTTTAATTTATCTTCTTCTTTATCTTCTTCTTCTTGCTCTTTTTGTTCCTTTTCTTCTTATTCTTTTTTATCTAATTATTATTATTATTATTATTTATGTAATTCAACATCATCATCATCATAATTTTTTATTTCTTTTTTCTTCTAGATCTTTTTCTATATCAACAACAACAACAACATCATCATTTTCTCATCTGTCTTCTCCTATTTATATTCTCCTTCTTATTCATTATGATTATCTTTTTTTTAAATTCTTCTATTTATTATTATCATCATCACATTTATCTTTTTCATCACCATTAATATTATTATAATTATCATCAACATCTTCTTCTTACTCTTCTTCTTCTTCCTCATCCTCCTCCTTTTTCTCTTATTCTTCTTTTCATTCCTCTTCTTATTCTTTCTCTTCTTATTCTTCTTCATCCTTTTCATTTTTCACTTTTTCTTTTTTTTCAACTTCTTCTATTTCTACTACTGCTACTTCTTCTTCTTCGTAATCTTCTTGATTTTATTCCTCATTTACTTTTTTTTTCTTCTTCCTCTTTTGCAACTTTTTTTATTCTTTATGATTTTATTACTCATCAACTTCATCTTATTACTCTTCTTCTTCTATTTCTTTTTTTTCTATTTCTTGTTCTTTTTCTTCTTCTTCCTATTCTTTTAATTATTCTTCTTTATCTTCTTTTTGTTGTTGTTCTTCTTCTATTTCTTCTTTCTCTTGTTTTTTTCTCCTTTCCCTAGTTCATCTTCTTCCTATTTATTATTTTCCTTTTTTTCTTCTTTTTTTTTCTTTAGTCTTTTTCTATTTATCTTCTTTTTATTCTTATTTTTCTTCTTTTTCCTATTCTTCTTCTTCCTATTCTTTTTCTTCCTATTCTTCTTCTTCCTATTCTTCTTCTTCTTCTTCGTCTTCTACTTCTTTATGTTTTTTTTCTTCATCTTCATTTGTCTTCCTCATCCTCCTCCTCTACTTCTTTTTCTTTTTCTTTTCTTTCTTCTTATTCATCTTATTCTTCTTTTATTTTTTTCTTATAATTTTCCTTGCACTTTTTCTTCTTCTTCTTCTTCTTGATATGCTTCTTATTTTTATTCTTTTTCTTCTTGATATGCTTCTTATTTTTATTCTTTTTCTTTATCTTCTTGATGTGCTTCTTATTATTATAATTATTATTATTATTCTTCTTCTTCTTGATGTGCTTCTTATTCTTCTTCATCTTGATGTGCTTCTTATTCTTCTTCTTTATTTTTATCTTATTCTTCTTTTTTTTCTTTTTCTTTTCTTCTTCTTCTTCTTATTGCTATT